>JASBQL010398780.1:0-11751 GCA_030264975.1 Desmognathus pascagoula | reverse complement strand
CAGGTGCACATATTTACATGCAGTCAGGGTACCTCAGAACACAGTGACGAGCAGAGGCCTATTTACTAAGCAAATGGGGCACTAAAGCAGTCACACATATAAACCCACGGGACACACAAAATGACTGGAGGACGGCTAGAGCAGGGTAAAACAGAGCGGAGCAAGTCAGTGACACAATTTACATGAAGTACAGGGTTGGAAAGGATTCAGCCTAGCCAGAAATTATTTTTAAAATGACAGGGGGGTGTTACCAGGGTTGACACTACACAGACTCAAATGAAGTTCTGGCACTGCTTTAATAACCTCTGAATGTGCAGATTTCAGTGCAGCCTGAGAGTTGGGCATGAGATAGTCTGGCTCTGAAAAAGAATAGCTTAGTGTAGACTGTGCAGCCCACCACTTTTAATTTTTAGCGGCAGAAGCGAGGCGGCTGAGGGAGGAGGCAGAGGATGCTGTCTGTGGCCGTCTTGGGCTGATCTGGGCCAGGCCAGCACCTCGCTACGTTCTTTTGATGTGTTACTTGCAAGTAAATGCGAGAGATTTTAACCTTTATTCTTGCTTTATGGCATTTTAGCAGAGACTTATTTTAGTTGTGAGCTGTGTGACCTATTTAAGGTTTATTTGTGTTATCTTATTCTACATGTAACAGTGTTTAACTAAGATTCCTTACACTTTACCTTTGTGATCATTTGGTGTCTATAGCTGTTTGTTATAAACAAATAGCAATGGTAGGAACCCGAGGCAAAACCAAAACATTAGAAGTGGCCAATATATGTAGTACGCCACGCCCGCACAAACAGCCTTCAATTGCGGGATTTCTCAATCCTGCTGTTGGCAATAAACTGCCCCCAAATTCTGATCTTACCCTCAAAGCAGCGGTGGTGAATAATATGGAAGGCCCCAGCGATGGTCATAATATTTCTGAACCCACTGATTGTAGTAACACTGATGACCAACATGAAGTCTCTATTGAAGCGGGTGTGTCACTAGATGACATCATGATAACTGATGGTCAGGCCGAGAAGGAGGGTAATACAAATATGGGCAAAAATTGTAGCAATACTACCTGCCCGTCCCAAGTAGATCTGTCGGTTTCACTCTTTGATGACGTGCTGAATGAAGGGAATGAAGACCCTGCACAAGAATGCGATAATAAATCAACAAATGTGGAGGCGCAATGGGGTGCTCATCTCATAGTCATTGATAAAATGGCATCTGCACTGACCCACATGACCTCCTTAATGGAGCAACAGAAGAAAGTGATTGATGTAATCTATGATAAACTCGCTGATAATCAGACTAATGTAAATAAAACATTCGCACAGAGTAAACAAGTTGAAACCGCCAACACGAAACAAATTGAGAAATTAGACGACAAAATCAATGAGCTGATAAAAAAATCAGAAAAACGACAGGCAGGTAATACTACAGAACCTTAGGGAGACACAAAAACTGACCTCCCTTATTGGCACCCTTGAGAGTAAGATCATAAATCTGGGCACCTCATACGCAAGTACTTTACATTGTGCGAATGATATGGGCTACATTGCTCAAGAATTCCCAGCTCCTTCTACCTCAGGGCAAACCTCCATTAAGAAAGTAGTAGCAAACAAGGTATCAACTAACACAAAAGCGCAGGTAACTAAGAATGTGGAACTGGCAATTCAGCCGACCCACGCAAATTTTATTAGTGGACAGGAGGAGGGGACGAACCCTCGTTCAGACCTGAATCCACTTGCTGTTGATTTTATGTCTGAATCTGCCCCTTCGCACACTGTCCCTTTTGTATTTAATGGTTTTAAAAAGTTGCCAAGTACCAAAAAACAAATATCACCCACACTGCTATTCAAGCCACTATTTCCTGAGGAGGATGGATACATTAACCATTCATTCAATGTGCCAGCGTTCCTTGAAATTTGTAAATTTAATCCAACGTTACGCACTATTGTGAAACAGGATATCAAATCTATTGAGTACATTACAGACAGAGATGGGGGTGTTACCACAAAGATTACCTTTTCAGATATGGAAGTTTTTAACCTGATACAGGAAAGAGGTAATGTCTTTATTGCGAAGGGTATCGATGTGGGTCTGTGTAAAACGAATGTATGCAAGCCTGGGAGTAATGCGAATTGTGCAAATGTTAATGTATCAAATAACATATGCTCCTCGAACCCCCGGAAACGCAGATCACCTTCTGCTCCCTGTAACCCACAAGTAGAAGCAAAAAAGAAATGTGTCATGCGAATTTCATATTCACCCGCTGAAAATGTAACGAATACCTCTAACTGTTGGTACCCTGAGGAAGATGTTTTAGATGATGTCCAGTTGGGCAGCAATTCCTTACCCTGATAATAACTGGAATGATAACATTTTTAATGCACCTCATTTTATTAAATTGGTCAAACATTTGAGTTGGAATTGTGCTGGTATGAAATCTTTAGCAAACACTGAGGCAATGATAAAAATGAATGAGGCTGACCTCATTTTTATACAGGAAACATGGTCAATGAATGCGATTGAGATGGATGGTTATCACTCCTTTTCACAATTTGCTACACCCTCCACTATGGGGCACAATTCGGGGGGTTTAGCCACTCTTATGTCGATTTCCCTGGGATGGACTTCCATTCTTATCTGGGCAGAACTTCCGGGAGTGCTATGTATCAGATGCTCATTGACTAAGCACGAGGTCTTTGAGCATGCACTCCTTATCAACTTATATTTCCGACCCAAGTATATATCTAGCAATAGTTACATTGGATACTTGAACAAAGTATTTGAATTTTTGAATGAACTATTTCTCAAATATCCGAATGACTATGTGCTGTGTAGCGGCTACCTTAATTTACATCTAACCAGCCCATGTGCGAATGACTTATGGGAAGACACTTTTAATGATCTACCTGAACCTCTGGTTCACCCTAACTGTAAAAGTAACAAGCTATCCATAGTTGAAAGGTTTTGTGCCTCCTTATTAATCTCCTCCAACTTAATGATTGCGAATGGGAGGTATGGCCCAGACTCTGTGTTCCCAGCAACATTTAGAAGAGGTTCTCTTCACTCGCATATTGATTTTGTGATTCAGCGAATCGACCAACATCTGCACCTGAAAGATCTATGTTGCAATTGGCTCACTGTAAGTGATCATGCTTGTCTGTTGTCCACCCATGTTCTTTCCCTGACACCAAATGGTGAGGGAAATAGGGATAGACGGGAAGGAGAGGTCATACTCAGAGACTCACGTGTTAACTGGTCTATGATTGATACACACTCAGTTGAGGCACTGGTTATAGAAGCCATGGAGTTATTGCCGGCCTCTCGCGATGCAGACATGGAAATTCAGTACAGCAACCTGATTATGTACATTAGTCGAAACCTACCACACAAATCGTTTACCACGTTGGATTGGCTTAATTCTCAAAGTAGGGCGAACAATTGGTTCGACAGATCGTGTAAAATAGCCAAGCGTAAACACTTAAAACAAGTGGCCACTTTAAAAAAACGGGCTATGATAGATAGCACGGAAATAAAAAGTTCCTTAAAAACAAAAAAGAACTGCACTGGTCTAAATATAAAGAGGGCCTATCGTTAGCGTAGGTTTAGCTATTTTCATTTTTTTGAGGGGAGCGGTTGTGACTAAAGTCAGCAATTAATAATGGGGCACATATGGTGGAGGATGGTTTGACTCCAAGTCCCACAACGCATAGCGCACAGTACGATGGTTCTGAGTAAATAGAAGCTTCATTTCCATCTCTATTGTTTACCACTTTTCTGACAACGTGTGATTTCATGCTAGACCTTTAAATGGTCACGTGATTTTAGCACTGTTCGGTCGTTTTTCGCAATTCGGATCACGCAATTTACTACATTTCCCAGGAGGATTTGGTTAATTAGCAACTAGATTCATGGGTTGCAGCTGTGCACAATTAATGGAGGTATATTTTCCGTCCGAGATGCACTTTCAGTTCCACTTCAGTTCCAGAGGGTTCCCGACGTTTGCCAGGACCGGACGTTTAGTGCAGCAGAGGTGCCGCAATTTGGGTGAGCAATTCGACAGGCTTATAGCCTACATATAGCTTGACAGACTGGTAGTATTTTGTAGGCATGACATGGTGATTCGTGTTTTTTCTTTGTAGTGAAGTTGTGGAGCACATTACCCACCGGCAACTATGTGGTCAGGTTACATCGAGCGTACTTAAGATGAGTCTTCACGTAGGGACGACTGTCACAGAATAACACCCCCCCGCTTTTGGATAGTGGTGAGTTGCTTATGCTTCAATTACATTTTAGACGATTTACGGGTGCTAGTTACGAGGTCTTTTGAAAAGCTCTCGGGTTTAAAAGGACTTCTGTCAAGTTCTCGGGTTTGTTTATTTTTTACAGACTAGCTGGGGCTGTTAGCCGCTAATGAATGAAGATACGGGAAGGGATTAGATACCGTCCTACAAGTTTGCAATTTTAGCATCCTGGTGGTTACGTGCTTGAAGAGAGGACACGGCGTACTTGTGGTATGTGGCTATTCCTTTTGGTACGTTTTTTGATTTCATTACACCATCAGTTAGCAATCAGGAGTGATAGTAATGTTTCTTTTCCAGTTCTTGGTTCTTTCATTTGACAGACATGCGGGAGTTTTTGCTCTCACATGTCCCCTCGTTTCTACTGCCTAGAGCCGGACGCGGTGCCTTGGAAGGGGAGGACTCCCCTGCCCTTTTTTGACACCCGTCCGGCTCAGGCAGTCATTTGATGACTACATGGCATTTTAAATAAGGCTCTTGTAATTAGGGAATTATCTGTGATCCACAGTGTTTTCTCTCTGCTTTGCTATCAAAAACCCATGTTTAGTTTTAAATGAATAGCCATTTAGATTGGGTGATCATACATAATATAATATGGTTATCGAACGGTGGCGAATTAAGAGACACTTGTAGTACTTGCAGCATAGAGCTTCTGCAGGACTTGATATTATGACATTATGTAATATGTAGTTTTTTGAATATTGCTTATGTGATTAGAATGATTGCCTTTATGTATGCTTTGTCCATGTGTTCTCCATGTTTAGTTTCAACTAGGTCGGGCTCAATTGCTTAGAATTACTAGGCACTTATGTAATAATAGATGTCATAAGAAAGTGATTATATCATTAAGGTGTATTTGTTTGTTTATAAAATAGAGTGGTGAACTAATACAGTTCTTTGTGTATTTCTGTTTCCTTGTTTCATTTAAGGTACATATTTGTATATTTGTCAGCGCTTTCTCAGAAGATGGGGACTTCACCCGGAAACGCATCAGATTATGCTGGAAGATGGGAATAAAAGAAGATTTCTCACATTTCAGTTGCGCGAGAGAAACAATTTATTGGTAGTAAGAAATTTATGTTAATTAATTAGAGTAGTTTGTTCAGTAGGCGACAGGAAAGTTGTTAGAAAAGTTATACGTTTATTTAATGCAACAATAAAAGAAAATATGAATTATTCTAAACTTGAAGTTACGTATGTTTATACTTGATTTCGACTTAATCTATAATTATTTTGAGATAATACTCACAGCGAGTGCAGGGGGTCAGACACATTTTGTCTGTTGTTGTGTTCTGATATTGTTTTCCCCATGGTTTGACCACATGAGGTTGTTCCCCAGCACCGACACAATCAAACTTAAAAATATAACAAGTAGATAATACAATACTATGACTTTGAGTGCGGGTATTTTCTGGTTTCTAAATATAAAGAGGGCCTATCGTTAGCTTTGGCCACCAAAGATTCTAAAGCCTTGTGGCAGCTAATTACAGAATTGGCCGTTCCAATGACCCGCCGACCGCCAGATGCTTTGATTGATGCTGCTACATGGCATTCATATATCTCGTTACTTTATAAAGCCAGATCAAGCGAGGTGGTGGTTTCGTATGAGGCAGATGATTTCTCTCCCCTAGTTACATATCAGGCTACCCATAAATTAATCTGCAGCCTCAATGGCTGCCGAGCAGCTGGGCCGGAAGGCCTCCCCCAAAATGTCTTCAATACTGTACGGAAAATTGGTGTAATATCTTTACGCCTATTCTGAATCACTCACTGGCACATTTTACAGTCCCTGATACATGGAGAGGATCCATCTTATTTCCTCTGCACAAAAAGGGCAAAAGGCATATGACCCAAACAACTTTAGACTATTGGCTCTCCTTGACCCGGGGGGGGAGTGGGGGGAACTGCTGGCTAAACATCTGCTGTATGAACTTAATGCCTGGATAAAGAATAACAAAATCCTACACTACTCCCAGGCGGGGTTTAGGGAGGGACATAACACACTAGGTCATTGTTTAACCCTTGCCCTCTTAACGAATATGTTAAAGGAAAGAAGTACCACCTGTATACAGCCTTCGTGGACTTTACCCACGCTTTTGATTACGTCCCCCGCCAGCGTCTGTGGAATAAAATGATATCACTTGGATGCCCCAGTACACTAGTTAAAATGATTTCCATATTGTATAGTAATACGTGGATTAGGGTGAGATGGGGCAAAAATGGCGAACTATCCCAGAAAATTCCTACAGAAGACGGACTCAAACAAGGATGTGTATTGGCACCTTGCCTCTTCAATATTTTCCTCTCAGATATGGATGCTTATATTGCTGGGGCAAAGGGCATAGCTCCGAAGATGGGTGGTCTAACGATATTGACTCTCTCCTTTGCAGATGATACTGCAATAGTCGACCTTACCCCGGCTGGTCTACAGAACCGTCTAAGCGCCTTAGAAGTCTATTGTGAGATGAATAGCATTATTATAAACCGAGACAAAACGAAGATAGTTGTCTTTGGGAAACCTGTGCTTCCGTCCTATAAATGGAGCTTAAAAGATGGGGTTGTGGAAAGGAAAGAGGAGTTCAAATATCTTGGTATTATTTTTGCTCAGAACCTAAGTTGGACTCCCCATATTAACTCGCTCTTACCAAAACACAACCTAATCATCAATGCTATGTTGAATTTAAAAAACAAGGGAGTCTTGGCGATAAGGTCGCTGATTTCCCTATTTCACATTAAGTGGAAAAGCACATTATTGTATGGCATTGAGATTTGGGGCTCGAGCAAACTAGACATCTTAGATAAATGGGAAGCTTCTTTTTGGAAAAAAATCATTGGCTCCCCGCCTCAGCATGCATTTATCCATTATTAATAGATCTGGACGTGACCACAGTGAGAGCCTCGGCCGCATCGGCCATGATTAACTTCTTTGTGAAGAATATGAGCCAAACTAAAGCTGAGTCACTAGTACAATCCTGTCTGCTGGAGACACTTGCTAGCGATCTCCGCTTTGACTATCTCAACCGAATTAAAGAACTAAACATTGCATACAACTTTGTATTATTTGATAACACCACTCTATGTAAATTTCCTCTGAAAAACATTGTGAAAGTACAAGTTGCGATGGTTGAATTCGACTGTATGCTTACCAAATGCAAAAGTATGAAATCACTAAGATGGTTCAATATGATAAAAACAAAAAAAGGGAAAGAGAAATTTCTGACCTGTTGTACTAACTGGAGAATCCTAAGATTTATGATGAAGCTGAGATACGGCACTTTGCCAGTCAAATTGTATACAGATGCATGGTTGAAAATATCTGAGGAGAATCGTACATGCCCTTACTGTTACGACCAACTTGATGACGCAGAGCATGTATTTGTCAACTGCCCTATGTATGCTTCATTAAGAGATCGATGGCTTATGAATTTCATGCATTTATTTTAATAGGATCCTTTGTGTGAAGGATTTTGATAGCATCGTAAAAATCTATATTTTTGCTAAAAGTGTATTTGCCTTGAGAAATATCACCTTTTTCTGAAGTAATAGACTTATAGATAGGCTTTGAGTAATGAGGTATATTTTTTATCTGAAGTAGGGAACTAATACCTTTTGTAGATAGGCTTTTTGTACCTATGGCATTGTATATATTGCTTTTTTTATACTACGGTGAGGAGTGATGATATCTTGTAAAACTGAAAAGTTAAATAAAGATTATCTAAACTCACATTTTTTTTTTTTTAAGTGTTCTTAGTCACCTGAATGCAATTCCACTCGTTTTTAGTTTTATATCTGTTTAATAATACAGGATTTCGGCAATTGATTTTCTTCCCTGGCTGCATCCATTTTGTTCTGTGACAATCCCTATGGCACAAGCTACATTGTTATTCTTTTTATCTTCTGCAGAGTACAGTGGATAAAAAGAAAAACAATGTAGCTTGCGCCAAATGGATTGTGTAAACAATCAGTCATACCACAAAATGGATGCAGCCAGGGAAGGAAATTAAGCACCAAAAACCTCTGTTATTAAACAGATTTAAAACAAAAAACAAGGAAAATTGCATTCAGGTGACCAAGAACCCTTCAAAGAAAACAAAAATGGTGGACTGAACTGTTTGTTTAACAAAAAATGAATGTGTGACATGGCTCATTATTACTGAAGGTCAGATGGTGGCAGATTATGAATCCAAAGCCCTAAGCAGAGTTCAGTGGCTGAAATATTCCATTTTGTCTTCAAGCACATTCCGGCTCTACCTCTCCCTACCCGTTCCAGTAACTAGCAGGTGCATTTTAAGATTTGGGCTATTGCCGGCAAAGTACGGAGTTAATAGAGATCGACATTGCTTCTGTGGGTTGGGCGAGGAAACCCTAGAGCATATCATTTTTGTGTGCCGCCTGTATGATGGCCCAAGGCAGTTATACCTTTGTGAGCTGGCTAAGACTTCAAGACTTTATCTGGCACGAATGGACAATGTGCTATGTATATATTTACTGGATATGTTTTTTAGAGCGGTAGGTCTGCTGCGGGCAGGTTCAGGGCCACGAGCACTCAGTTTTTGAAAATGTATACATATTTAGTGTATGTGTTTATAAGGAGTTTTAGCTGTTGCATCAGGGCCCGGCTTTTGAATGATTTTAATAATCATTTGATATAAATTTATGTTCTTAACGAGATGTATTTATTTTGTTGAGTTTTATGGGAATGAATCCCGAAATAAAGTTGAAATTGATTGATTGAGTACTGAACAGTGCACAATACAAATGCCAGAATCACACGCAGAACGGGCACGCAGTCAGGGGCAGAAGGTTTATCAAATGTATAGAAAGCTATCGAAGTTCAGGCCTGGAGGGTCATGTGGAAAATTTCCACAGAAAACCTTTAATTTAATTATTTTTAAAAGTTTTTTTATGGCTATAAAATATGTAAATTTGATATTTTTGTAGTTTAATATTGCCAAATAATGGTAGTGTGGTATATCACATCGTGTATGTGGAAAGGATTCGTGAGAAAAATCTAAGAAAAAATTGGTGTAATATAGATGTTGTGTTTAATCTTTGGTGCAAAGGGCACAGCGTTATTTTTTAGAATAACCATAGAAATTAATTACTCTGCTTAGGAATCACCTGGAAACTCCTGTAGTGCCTTAATATGCTCAGAATATTCTCCAGTGAGAGGATAAAAAGCAAAATTGTGTTTGCAGGGAACATTTATAGAATGAAAGCTTTTACAAAAATGATATGATTGGTCAGAAAATGGTCCTGGAGAGGGGAGGGGGGATGGGCAATTTAATTCAGAAGCCTGGCTGAGCATTTCCTTTTCTATTGCCTGCCCAACAAGGGAAGAACATCTGACCAGTTCCCAGTTAACTGCTTTAATAATCCCTCCCACTAGCAGAGAAATTTCTCTGTTTAGAAAAATAATAATAGTTCTGATATAGTAAAACGATGAAAGAAAATTGTTGAGGTGCATTTTGAGAGCAGATTCTTTGTAATCCAGGGACCCAGCTTATTGGTATGAGCATAAAATAGGAACACAGAGAACAGAGTGTGACTGTTATATGTAGAAGCTGTTTCTTTTTCCTAGGAATTAGTTTGTCAATAATTAGTGCAAGGTTAAAACAGTGCTTGTGGTGGCTGTAGTACTGTTAGTTTGGGGGAAGTTCATTTTTGACAGTGTGACTCCCAGGCTGAGAGCAGAGCAGGGCCCTTTCATGCGTGTTCAAAAACAGATTTGGTGAGTGTTTTAAATTTGATATAGTGGGGGAAAGTGGGGGGAATGGCAAGACAGCGGGAAGATGCAGATCAAAAGGAAGTAAAGAGTTGCTCTGCAAGAACATTTTTTGGCACAGCAGGAGAAGTGCGAGTAGTTGCAGTGTGTTTTCTCCAGGGCCAGATTGGGACCTCAAACTAGCCCTGGAAAAAAATATCAGCCCAGCCCCTCATTTTGGAAAGAACAAACGCACAGCGCAGTGACAAACCTGTTTGCATTTTTCTGTCATCCCGCTGATCAAGTTAGGCCCTGGTTAGTAGAAGTCAGTAGAAGCGTATGGGACGTGATGGGTTTTGATTTGTACTCAAACCATCGAGTTTAAGAGCAGGAAGTTGCCAGGGACAAATGTACAGAGATGTAAAGGGGGCGTTACAACCCCTTTAGATTTCATACAGTGTCAGGTTTTGACACATTTGTGGCAAGAAACATGGCACTTTTTGTGTGTTTTTATGGCCTGTTGGGAAATTGGAGGTATTTGTCTGGGATCCCTCTTCAAATCTCAGACCCTCTAGACTCCTTTTTGCGTCAAAGTCACATACCTCCTTGCATCTGTTCCTGCTTACACTCATTCTCCCTCATTCCTCTTTATTGGAATGCTCTTCTCTCTTCATATCTTTCTATCTTTCAGACTTCAAAACAGTCTTGAAGGCCCTAATCCTTCACGCGTCCTTCCCTGACCATTTGTCGACTGTGTGACCCAACTCATTACTTGTATGTGGAATACACTTCAGTCAACTTGTAATTATATTTTTGACATGCACAGACTGAGATAGAGTAGATGTTTCTTTACTTTGAACTAATTATTGGCAGTCTATTATGTACTGAACAAATTGCGCAATGAGGTAAATACATTCTACCAACATGAAAGTCAAAATACAAGAATGTCGTCTCTTTACGGGATTGTTCATGTCATTCTACATTCACTGCTTAGATAAGACGTATAACCACATGATCCACTGTGAGCGTACACAATTGGCCATAGTGAGTGTTAGCCAATGATCCCCTAAAGGTCATTACCTGGCCAACTAACATCTGTCCTTCCTACTCCCCATCTTCTAGGAAAATGGCAGAAAGCCTATGGGGCACTTATACAACACATTTCTCAAATTTTGCAAGCAGCATACCTGGAATAGAAAAAACCATTGTAGCAAGAAATGCTCTGGAACATGTGGGGGAACATTTCCCCACTGAATGTGGGTTCTTTGGCTGGGACCTGCATTTCCCTGATAGGAAAAAGAGGTGAAAAGACTCCACTGCACCATATCTCGCTCTTTCTCTTTACTTTACTTTAATGAATGTATTAACATGCCACACACCCATAGGACTGAACAGTGGACAGACCACTTCATCCGCTGACCAACCTGTTGAGGGTAAGACTGTTTCATTCTCTCTGAAAAGGTCGCACACTTCTCTGCACCACCCCTTGTGCCATTTACTATATCCTGGATCTAGAAGACATTGGGCAATTGAGTAGTTCTATAAATCGGGAGGACGGGCGATGGGTAATAGGATTGTTTCTATAGCCATACATCTATTCTAGACTTTAGAAAAGGCTGCCGTGCCTAAATCTATATTCAGGTTTTTAGACCCTCCACTCGTATGGAGCCAAGCCAAGCCTTATGGAGCCAAGCTGAGCAAGCCGTTCACCAACACAGATTCAATGTGCACCCACAGCTTCCAGAATTC
>JASBQL010387693.1:0-11898 GCA_030264975.1 Desmognathus pascagoula | reverse complement strand
AAAGAATGAATTCACCGATGCTGACAGTAGTGGGACTCAGGCAAAGTATATGCCTATGAAAAAAGGCAAAAAAGAAGGAAAAGTTTTTTTAAAAGACAAAGAATGTGTTTAAAAATGGCCTAATATAAAAGGCATGTAGTGCTGGTCAAAATTGGTATACCTAAAGAACATTGAACGTTTTATTTCCAAAATTTTTAGTGTAGTACAGCTAATGGACTCGAAAGAATATGTCTGCAGGATTATTTAAGAGAAAACGCCAAACGAGTCAGATGCGGCGGAAACATTTATTGTAAAAAACAGCCATGTAGGAAGGTGCTCAGCATGCATAGCATCCTAACAAGGGCTCAGCCGAAAAAACTGAGCCAAGGGAAAAGAGGGTAAGGGCTGATGAAAAAACGCCAAATTAAACGAAAAAGCGACCTAGATTGATGAAAGACGAGGCCACAAAGGCGCACTTACCCCCAAAACTCCAAATTAATGCCTAACATGGGCACGCGCTCCTGCAGCAACGGACTCGTCAGTCGAGATGCATTGAAGTAGTAAGGTAGAAAATGTGCTTCGATTTAAAGGGGGGAAGGAAGCCGATGATTGGTCTACTTCCTACAAACCGAAGGGGCGATAGCCAATCAAATGCATTGAATATGTAAAGGGCACGGAAGGCGAAAAACACAAGCGCCATTTTGGAAGGGAATCTTGTCAGTATGGTTATACAGTCAGATAATTGAGACATCTACACGATAGATCGTAAAAAATTACCAGCCGGTAACCAAAAGGCATTTTACATATCAAAAAGTTAAAAAACGAGGCAGATGTCGTCTGCAACAGTCGTAGGATTCATAAAGGATGCCATACGGTCCTATTAATAGGAAAACTAAGCAGTACACGGATGGGCCATCTTGAAACAGTGTCCAAAAATCAAACAAACATGTAATGTAAAGTTTATAAAGTATGATGGATATAGCAAAAAATGTTCTGTGCTGTATTCTGACAGCGAAGTTCCATCAGCACTAGATGAACATTAGATACGATGAAATTTAGAAAAAAATACATATACATATAACATGGCTGTTACTTTTGCACGAGCGTATTAAACAATACAAAAATGTTTCAAGATGGCTCTTACTCGTAAGGGTAGTGAGCAATGTATATCAAGACGAAAGCCCTCGATATACAAGAAATCATACCATCTAGATATCCAGAGGAAGGATCGAATGCAAAAAGAGATCCAGATACAGATAATACAAAAAGACAGAGAGCAAAGTATGCTATCTCCATAATAAGCAACAAAAACAAGACATCTCATTCAGGAATTCCAGTTGAAATCTTTGTTTAACCCTTTGGAAAATGTTCCCAGATGATAAATCCAGTGATTTTCCCTTGTAGAAAGTTTTTTCATCCTTTGGTGTGTATCTGTCGAGAAAATAACTTCAAGGATGCACCAACGCAGATGTTCAGGCTCATGGTTTTCACTACAACAGTGAGCCACCATGGGTGCATCGGATTTACCGCGACGTACTCTGGACTTATGTTCTATAAACCGCTCTTTAAACGTTCTTTCCGTCTTCCCCACATACAAAAGCGCACATGGGCATTTAATTACATATACTACCCAAGCAGTATTGCAATTTGTGTGGTTTTTAAGGACCCATTTTTCGGGACGTCCCAGATCTATATCGGCACCCACTATGGCCTGGTCACAAATACTACATGAGCCACATCTGTAATTGCCCAAGACCGGTTGGGAAATACGTTTGTCATTCCAACCCCACATATATTCTAAGGTTTGAGTGTCATCTACTGTGGAGAGTAACCTGATGTCAGACCTAATCAACTTATCCTTTAGATTCTTGCTTCTTCGATAAGCTATTAAAGGAGGCTCTAGTTTCAAATCTCCTGCATTGAGTATATGCCAGTGTTTTTGCACAATCTTAGCTATCTGATAGCTTTTAGTATTAAAGGTGGTCACAAATACCATCCTTTGATTAACTGGTCTTGTGGATTTCTGGAGAGTTACATCGCGGTGAGTATTATCAGCTCTTTTTCTGCATTGGCGAATTATTTTCTTAGGGTACTCTTTACTAAGAAGTTTTTGTTCCAGCTGTTCAGAGTGTTTTTTATACTCATCCTTAGTACTACAGTTACGTTTAACCCTGAGAAATTGGCTGTAAGGAAGATTCTCTCGTAAAGGGCCAGGATGGAAACTTCTGAAGTTGAGCAGTGAATTACAATCTGTGGGTTTAGTAAATAACGTGGTGCAGATCAAGTCATTGGAAACATAAATCAATAAATCCAAAAACGAGATCTGGCGGGTATCCATGTTCACAGTGAATTTCAGATAGGGATCACAGGCATTAACCCACTTTTGAAACTGTTTAACAGAATTAGAATCACCATGCCAAAGAATCAAGATATCATCGATATATCTCCAATATTCAAGAATATGGACGGAGAAAGGATTTTTTTCGGAATAAATGAAGGTCTCTTCAAATTCAGCCATGTATAAATTGGCTAGACTGGGTGCAAATTTTGCGCCCATCGCGGTGCCTTGTCTTTGTAAGTAGAAATTGTTGTTGTATCTGAAGAAATTATTTCTGAGAGCTGTCACTGTAGCCCACATAATGAAATCCACTAGCACTTCCCGATCGGGGTATTTGTTCATAAGTACTCGTTCTATAACTTGTAGGGTCTGTAGCTGCGGAATGGAAGTATACAGAGACTCAACGTCTAAAGTTACAAAAAACATAGTTTCTGAGTTAAAATGCAAGCCTTCGATGATCTTAATAATTTGTGTGCTATTCTTAACAAATGATTTCATTTTTGGAATAAGGTCACATAGATGTTTCTCTACATAGGCTGACAGCGGTTCTAAAACAGATCCAACCCCAGAGATAATAGGGCGACCAGGAGGATGCAATGGATCTTTGTGAATTTTTGGCAAGGTGTAGAAAATGGGCACACGGGGATTTTTTTGAATGAGAAAATCTCCCTCTTGTTTAGATATTGTCAAAGCTTGTACAGCCGACAAAACCTTAGTTTTAATTTCCTTAATCAAGATGGAAGAAGGATCATAAGCAAGTAATTTGTAGTTAGCCTCCACGCTGAGAAGGCGAAGGCCCTCATCAAGGTATTGATCTCTATTAAGAAGAACTATGGAACCGCCCTTGTCCGCTTCTTTAATGACTAGATTGTGATCTGTTTTCAGGGACACAATGGCTTGTTTATCTGCACGGGAACAGTTATTAAAGAACCGCTTTTTTTGTTGTTCTAATTTAGCCATATCTTTCCACACGGCCATTTCATAAGTTTTTAACTCCGGACTGTTGACAAAAGGAGTGAATGTACTGGGAGTACGTAATCCTGTCTCATTCTGAGAGGGGGAGGGCAAGCTATCCTGAAAAAACATCTTCAGTTTTATCTTACGGATGAACTGAGTCCACTCTTGTCTAAAGGAAATGGGAGCATAAGGCTCTGTAGTAACAAAGCCTAGACCTTTATTAAGGAGAGCAGTCTCATCCGGAGTTAAGATGTGATCAGATAGATTAGTGATTATATCTTTTTGTATTTCTGGCCGGCATGGATAATTATCTCTGCATCGTCGTCCTCTAGATTGTTTGGAGGCTGACCTAAAAAATGTCCACGTTGGCCCCCTCTTCTGGCCCCCCGAAAAAAGCGGCGTCCCCTAAAATTACCTCTTTGTTGATAATAGTTACGTTGTTGGGAGTCGTCGTCTTCGCTACTGTAACTGCTATATGAGTTTGTGCGAAATCGTACTTTTTTCATATTCTGGCCAATATTGGCCGTAGCTTGTTTCTTTGAAAAATAGTCAGCCTGTACATAGGGGAATTTTTTAACAATAGAGAATTCCTCCACACTTTTCTTAAGTGCCTTAATTTTCTGGAGTGTGGTGCTATCCTTAAAGTCTTTTATTTCTTTTTCAATCTCCTCCAATCTCTTTTTGAATGCTGCATTAGTGCTTGCTGTTTTAAGTTCTGCCTCAGCCCTCTGTATTTCTTCCACAATTTCCTCAGAGACCTCACGGGCCGTCTCAATTACTAGGACTACCCAATCTCTCCCACATTTGTTGGCAATATGTGCCCAATTGGTCCTGAACTTATCCTTATCAAGGAATACCTTTGGTTCATTTGGTACAATTAGGCCCTGTGGTAGAGTCTTACTTTTCAAATGCTCCAAGTTTGTTAATTCATGGAGGTTAGTACGGATCAGTCGCTTTTTGTTATTAGATAACTCATCCCAAGCAGATACCTGCTTGAATGAAACGGCATCCGTAGAGGATCCTATTGAGCCCGCATTTTTTAACAATTCTGCTATATAGTCTTCAGAGTAGCTAAGAAGATTATCAGAAGCCATCGTAGCTGACAACAGTAAGAACAAACAATGGCAATACAACAAAAACGGCACAATTAACGAAAACTAATAAATAGAAAAACCTCACAAGCATAAACACAAAATTAAACACACTTAGGACCTGCACAGAAACATAATCCACAAATCTCTGTGTGCCAACAATGTCAGATATTGTAAGTACTATGGTTCCCCTGACCAAAGTGGCCAGAAATTATAGTCAAAATTTGAAGAGGAAACCCCCAACTGGGGTGAGATATATCCTGGGATATAACTACATTCAAATCAAAGAATATCTCACCTTACAAACATTTATCAAGACACTCCACAGATAATATCAAAATAAATTTTATTATATCAAAAGAGAGTTTAAAAAGTAGCAAAAGATTATGATATCGTGTACAAAAAAGCTCATCAGACAACAACTATCATTTGCAGTCATATCTCACTCACTCACCTTTCATATTAGTGTAGAAAACAATAAACGCAAACATAGTAAATAATCAGCTTGGTCACAAAGAATAAAGTAATTATCCTAAAAATGAACCCTCAAAGTGAGTCCATATTTGCACTTCTCTTAAACAGAAAATCCCAAGGTGCAAGATGTAATTTTGCAAGCAATGTCCAACATGGCCTGGATGTTTCGGTGCATGGATGAAATCATATTCGGCACTCTCATCAGGGACGTAGGAATACTGGGATGTTCTTGATTTTGAAAATATACAAACAAATACTGACCATTGGCTGTAAAGAAAAGCAAGAAATTACTTTTCCATAAAATTAACAGCATAAAAACAGCATAGGTTACATATTTGCTGTAAACTTGTAAATAAATTATATATATGTTTTTTAATTTGCAAAAAATGCATAACAGCTATTCCCAACTAGAAATAGAAGGAGGGCTGACATTTAATCTCAAAATAACTAACAAGAAGCAACACAGAGAATGGTGGATGGGAAGCAGAGCAGTCCTTATATATATCCACAATTATATCAGACAAAACACACCACAATGCTAATACTTACTAAGGTGCTATTTCATTTACCTGAAGTCAGTAAGGGAACTAAAGGTATATATCCTTTCGATGGTCTGTCAAATGCTGTTACAATCAACCATGCTAGTCGCTCAACGTAATATCCTGATTTCACTGAAGTGGAGAAAGCACGAAGTCTCCTCCAAGAAAAGAATCTCAATTGATTCTGAATAGAACAAAACACAAGTATAAAAGAAAATGGACAAACCCATTCAGTGCCTAATAAGGCCAAATATATACCACAAAAAACGTTCCTTACACAACAAAAACCACAGATTACCTGGTGCAGATTAAAGAAGGAATTCGCCGATGTTGACAGTAGTGGGACTCAGGCAAAGTGTATGCCTACGAAAATAGGCTAAAACAAAGAAAAATACAAAGAATATGTTTGAAAATCACCTAATAAAAAGCATGTAGTGCTGGTCGAGATTGGTATAGCTAGAAGACATTGAATATTTTTACTCCAAGAATCTTTAGTAAAGTCCAGCTAATGGGCTCGGAAGGATACGTTTGCAGAGTTATTTAAAAGAACACGCCAAACGAGTAAAATGCGGCGGGAACATTTATTGTAACAAACAGCCACGTAGGTGGATGCTCAGCAAGCATAACACCCTAAAAAGGGCTCAGCAAAAAAACTCAGCCCGGGGAGAAGAGGTACAGGGCTGATAAAGACAAAACCAAATTGAGTAACAAAGCGGCCTAGATTGATGAAAAAAGGGGCCACAAAGGCACACTTACCCCCAGAACTCCAAATCAATGCCTAACACCGGCAAACACTCCTGCAGCAACAAACTCGTCAGTCGCGGTGCGTTGTGCTAGTAAGATAGAAAATGTGCTTCAATTTAAAAGGAAGGGAAGGAAACCGATGATTGGTCTGTTTCCTCGAGAAGGCGAAAGCCAATCAGATGCATCGAATTCGTGAGGGGCACGGAAGGCAAAAACCCAAGCGCCATTTTGGAATGGGATCTTGTCAGTATAGTTATACAGTCAGAGAAATAGATGTAAACACGATAAGTCGTGAAAGATTACCAACCTAGAACCAAAGGGCATTTTATATACCAAAAGGTTGAAAAGCGAGGCAGAAGTCGACTGGGACAGTCGATAAGATTCGTAATAAATGCCATTCGGTCCTATTAATAGGAATACAGAAAGGCCATTTTGGAACAGTGTGTAAAAGTCAGACAAGCATGAAATGTGAAATTTAAAGAGTATAATGAATATAGCATCAGATGACCTATGCTGTAATCTGACAAAAAAGCTCCATCAACATTAGAAGATGTTAAAAAACGATGAAGTTAAGAAAAATACATATACATATAACATAGCTGTTAATTTTGCACGAGCGTATCACACAGTGCAAAGATGCTTAAAATGGCTCTTACTCGAAAAGGTTATGGACGATATATATCAAGGCAGTAGCCTTCGATATACAAGAAATAATATCATCTAGACATCTAGATGAAAATGCAAAAGGGTCCACAAATAGGTAATACAAAAAGACAGCAAGCAATATATGCCATTACCATAGTAAGCAACAAAAACAAGGAGTCCCATTCATGAATTCCAGTTGAAGTCTTTGTTTAACCCTTTGGAAAATGTTCCCAGATGATATATCCAGTGATTTTCCCTTGTGGAAAGTTTTTTCATCCTTTGGTGTAAATCTGTTGAGAAAATAACTTCAAGGATGCACCAACGTAGATGTTCAGGCTCATGGTTTTCACTACAACAGTGAGCTACCATGGGTGCATCCGATTTACCACGACGTACTCTGGACTTATGTTCGATAAAGCGCTCTTTAAAAGTTCTTTCCGTCTTCCCCACATACAAAAGAGCACATGGGCATTTAATTACATATACTACCCAAGCAGTATTGCAATTTGTGTGGTTTTTAAGGACCCATTTTTCGGGACGTCCCAGATCTATATCGGCACCCACTATGGCCTGGTCACAAATACTACATGAGCCACATCTGTAATTGCCCAAGACCGGTTGGGAAATACGTTTGTCATTCCAACCCCACATATATTCTAAGGTTTGAGTGTCATCTACTGTGGAGAGTAACCTGATGTCAGACCTAATCAACTTATCCTTTAGATTCTTGCTTCTTCGATAAGCTATTAAAGGAGGCTCTAGTTTCAAATCTCCTGCATTGAGTATATGCCAGTGTTTTTGCACAATCTTAGCTATCTGATAGCTTTTAGTATTAAAGGTGGTCACAAATACCATCCTTTGATTAACTGGTCTTGTGGATTTCTGGAGAGTTACATCGCGGTGAGTATTATCAGCTCTTTTTCTGCATTGGCGAATTATTTTCTTAGGGTACTCTTTACTAAGAAGTTTTTGTTCCAGCTGTTCAGAGTGTTTTTTATACTCATCCTTAGTACTACAGTTACGTTTAACCCTGAGAAATTGGCTGTAAGGAAGATTCTCTCGTAAAGGGCCAGGATGGAAACTTCTGAAGTTGAGCAGTGAATTACAATCTGTGGGTTTAGTAAATAACGTGGTGCAGATCAAGTCATTGGAAACATAAATCAATAAATCCAAAAACGAGATCTGGCGGGTATCCATGTTCACAGTGAATTTCAGATAGGGATCACAGGCATTAACCCACTTTTGAAACTGTTTAACAGAATTAGAATCACCATGCCAAAGAATCAAGATATCATCGATATATCTCCAATATTCAAGAATATGGACGGAGAAAGGATTTTTTTCGGAATAAATGAAGGTCTCTTCAAATTCAGCCATGTATAAATTGGCTAGACTGGGTGCAAATTTTGCGCCCATCGCGGTGCCTTGTCTTTGTAAGTAGAAATTGTTGTTGTATCTGAAGAAATTATTTCTGAGAGCTGTCACTGTAGCCCACATAATGAAATCCACTAGCACTTCCCGATCGGGGTATTTGTTCATAAGTACTCGTTCTATAACTTGTAGGGTCTGTAGCTGCGGAATGGAAGTATACAGAGACTCAACGTCTAAAGTTACAAAAAACATAGTTTCTGAGTTAAAATGCAAGCCTTCGATGATCTTAATAATTTGTGTGCTATTCTTAACAAATGATTTCATTTTTGGAATAAGGTCACATAGATGTTTCTCTACATAGGCTGACAGCGGTTCTAAAACAGATCCAACCCCAGAGATAATAGGGCGACCAGGAGGATGCAATGGATCTTTGTGAATTTTTGGCAAGGTGTAGAAAATGGGCACACGGGGATTTTTTTGAATGAGAAAATCTCCCTCTTGTTTAGATATTGTCAAAGCTTGTACAGCCGACAAAACCTTAGTTTTAATTTCCTTAATCAAGATGGAAGAAGGATCATAAGCAAGTAATTTGTAGTTAGCCTCCACGCTGAGAAGGCGAAGGCCCTCATCAAGGTATTGATCTCTATTAAGAAGAACTATGGAACCGCCCTTGTCCGCTTCTTTAATGACTAGATTGTGATCTGTTTTCAGGGACACAATGGCTTGTTTATCTGCACGGGAACAGTTATTAAAGAACCGCTTTTTTTGTTGTTCTAATTTAGCCATATCTTTCCACACGGCCATTTCATAAGTTTTTAACTCCGGACTGTTGACAAAAGGAGTGAATGTACTGGGAGTACGTAATCCTGTCTCATTCTGAGAGGGGGAGGGCAAGCTATCCTGAAAAAACATCTTCAGTTTTATCTTACGGATGAACTGAGTCCACTCTTGTCTAAAGGAAATGGGAGCATAAGGCTCTGTAGTAACAAAGCCTAGACCTTTATTAAGGAGAGCAGTCTCATCCGGAGTTAAGATGTGATCAGATAGATTAGTGATTATATCTTTTTGTATTTCTGGCCGGCATGGATAATTATCTCTGCATCGTCGTCCTCTAGATTGTTTGGAGGCTGACCTAAAAAATGTCCACGTTGGCCCCCTCTTCTGGCCCCCCGAAAAAAGCGGCGTCCCCTAAAATTACCTCTTTGTTGATAATAGTTACGTTGTTGGGAGTCGTCGTCTTCGCTACTGTAACTGCTATATGAGTTTGTGCGAAATCGTACTTTTTTCATATTCTGGCCAATATTGGCCGTAGCTTGTTTCTTTGAAAAATAGTCAGCCTGTACATAGGGGAATTTTTTAACAATAGAGAATTCCTCCACACTTTTCTTAAGTGCCTTAATTTTCTGGAGTGTGGTGCTATCCTTAAAGTCTTTTATTTCTTTTTCAATCTCCTCCAATCTCTTTTTGAATGCTGCATTAGTGCTTGCTGTTTTAAGTTCTGCCTCAGCCCTCTGTATTTCTTCCACAATTTCCTCAGAGACCTCACGGGCCGTCTCAATTACTAGGACTACCCAATCTCTCCCACATTTGTTGGCAATATGTGCCCAATTGGTCCTGAACTTATCCTTATCAAGGAATACCTTTGGTTCATTTGGTACAATTAGGCCCTGTGGTAGAGTCTTACTTTTCAAATGCTCCAAGTTTGTTAATTCATGGAGGTTAGTACGGATCAGTCGCTTTTTGTTATTAGATAACTCATCCCAAGCAGATACCTGCTTGAATGAAACGGCATCCGTAGAGGATCCTATTGAGCCCGCATTTTTTAACAATTCTGCTATATAGTCTTCAGAGTAGCTAAGAAGATTATCAGAAGCCATCGTAGCTGACAACAGTAAGAACAAACAATGGCAATACAACAAAAACGGCACAATTAACGAAAACTAATAAATAGAAAAACCTCACAAGCATAAACACAAAATTAAACACACTTAGGACCTGCACAGAAACATAATCCACAAATCTCTGTGTGCCAACAATGTCAGATATTGTAAGTACTATGGTTCCCCTGACCAAAGTGGCCAGAAATTATAGTCAAAATTTGAAGAGGAAACCCCCAACTGGGGTGAGATATATCCTGGGATATAACTACATTCAAATCAAAGAATATCTCACCTTACAAACATTTATCAAGACACTCCACAGATAATATCAAAATAAATTTTATTATATCAAAAGAGAGTTTAAAAAGTAGCAAAAGATTATGATATCGTGTACAAAAAAGCTCATCAGACAACAACTATCATTTGCAGTCATATCTCACTCACTCACCTTTCATATTAGTGTAGAAAACAATAAACGCAAACATAGTAAATAATCAGCTTGGTCACAAGGAATAAAGTAATTATCCTAAAAATGAACCCTCAATGTGAGTCCATATTTGCACTTCTCTTAAACAGAAAATCCCAAGGTGCAAGATGTAATTTTGCAAACAATGTCCAACATGGCCTGGATGTTTCGGTGCATAGATGAAATCATATTCGGCACTCTCATCAGGGACGTAGGAATACTGGGATGTTCTTGATTTCGAAAATATACAGACAATTACTGACCACTGGCTAGAAAGAAAAGCAAAAAAATTACTTTTCCATAAAATTTGACAGCATAAATACAGCATAGGTTACATATTTGCTGTAAACATGTAAATGAATTATATATATGTTTTTATGCACAAATGCATAACAAATGCTCCCAACTAGAAATAGAAGGAGGGCTGACATTTAATCTCAGAATAACTAACAAGAAGCAACACAGAAAGTGGATAAGAAACAGAGCAGTCCTTGTACACATCTACAGTTATATCAGACAAATCAACCAACAACATACCACAATATCAATACCTACTAAAGTAATACTTCATTTACCTGAAGTCAGTAAGGTAGCTAAAGGTATAAATCCTTTCAATGGTCTGTCAAATGGTGTTACAATCAGCCATGATAGTCGCTCAACGTAATATTCTGATTTCACCAACGCGGAGAAAGCACAAGATCTCCTCCAAGAAAAAAATCTCAATTGATTCTGAATAGAACAAAACACAAGTATAAAAGAATCTGGACATTCCCATTCAATGCCCAAAAAGGCCAAATATATACCACAAGAAACATTCTTTACACAACAGAAACCACAGATTACCTGGTGCAGATTAAAGAATGAATTCACCGATGTTGACAGTAGTGGGACTCAGGCAAAGTGTATGCCTACGAAAAAAGGCAAAAATGAAAAAAATAAAAAAATTTTTTTGGAAGACAAGGGATATGTTTAAAAATGACCTAATATAAAAGGCATGCAGTGCTAGTCGAGATTGGTATAGCTAAGAGACATTAAACGTTTTTACTTCAAGAATTTTTAGTAAAGTACAGCTAATGGACTCAAAAGAGTATGCTTGCAGGGTTATTTAGGAGAAAACGCCAAGCGAGTCTACTGCAGCGGAAACATTTAATGTGAAAAACAACCATGTGAATAGATGCTCAACGAGCATAACACCCTAACGAGGGCTCGGCTGAAAAACTCAGCCAGGAGCAAAGAGGTTTAGGGCTGATAAAGAAAAAGCCAAGTTAAGTGAAAAAGCGACCTAGATTGATGAAAAACGAGGCCACAAAGGCACACTTACCCCCAAAACTCCAAATCATGTCAAGCACCTCAAGTCCAGCTGTGCTTACATTTGTAAGCTGCTGCGACAGATCCGCCCCTACCTGTCTGAGGA
>JASBQL010376608.1:0-11928 GCA_030264975.1 Desmognathus pascagoula | reverse complement strand
TCGGAAGGACCAGGGCTGCCGCAGACGCCGGCCCCGTGGGTACATATAAGCTGAAGGGGGTCTGTCGTGAGTCATGCGTGTGAAGGGGGTTCTAAGTGCGGGATTCCTAACATTACCTCCCCCCCCCAGGAACCTCCCCAGCAGGTTTGGGTTTATCCGGTCGCCTAGCATGAAAAGCCGCTTGACTCTGCGGGGCATGGACATTGGCAACCGGTTCCCAAGACCTGTCTTCAGGGCCGTAACCAACCCAGTCAATAAGATACTGTAGTTTGCCCCGTACCAAACGTGAATCCAAGATTCTTGCTACCTGATATTCCCCTTTAGTGTCAGATTGCGGTTGGGTTTGATTCGTATCAAGACGTGTCTTAGGGGCATATACTTTAACCTGTGATACATGGAAGACTGGGTGACATTTAATAGATGGAGGCAACTTCAATTTAAGTACCAGAGGGGACATGACCTTTTCAATCTCATAAGGACCAATAAACCGAGGAGACAGTTTATTACAGGTATTTCCTTTAAAATGAAAATTCTTTGTGGAAAGCCAAACCTTTTCCCCAGGGAGGAAGGTGGGTACGTCTCTACGATGTTTGTCAGCTTGTTCCTTCATGGCTGCTTTTGATGCTAGAAGTAGTATCGTCAAAACCCTAACCCTGGAAGCAAAGGTTTTAAGGAACACAGAAACTTCTGGTACAAGAGAGGCACTGGGAAATCTGGATGGAAGGAAACTAGGGTGGTAACCCATCAGAGCACAAAAGGGAGTTGTCTTAACTGCTGAATGGTAGGAATTATTGTAGAGAAATTCCACTATGGGTAACGCATGGGCCCAATTCTTCTCATCTTGCATACAGAATACCCTCAAGTACTGTTCCAAAGTTTGATTACACCGCTCCGTAGAGCCATCAGTCTGGGGGTGGTAACCAGAGGAAAACACCAATTTAGTGCCAAGTTGAGTATTAAATTCTTTCCAGAATTTAGAAATAAACTGAGACCCACGGTCACTAACAATCACATCTGGTATACCATGGAGTCTGACCACTTGTTCCAAAAATACAATAGCCAATACCTTAGCAGTTGGTAATCCAGTAAGACTAATAAAATGCGCCATCTTTGTGAAAAGATCCGTAACCACAAGAACTACAGAACAACCTTTACTCTTGGGAAGGTCCGTAATAAAATCCATAGCAATAGTCTTCCAAGGCCCTTCGGGTACCTTTAATGGTTGCAATAAACCTTGCGGCATCAAATGGCTCGATTTAGCCTTAGCACAAATAGGGCATAACAGAACATATTCTTCCACAGTCCTCCTCATCTTGGCCCACCATACGTAACGAGACAGCAATTCTAAAGTCTTAACGGGACCAGGATGACCTGCCATAGGTGACTCATGACACCATTGCATCAATTCATTCTGTTGAGTAATGCTAGGCACCCACAATCGTGATCCATAGAATAGTAATCCTTCAATTTCTTTTGCCATAGTACCTTTGCTCAAAAACTGGTTCTTACTTTCCAAAGTATAGCTATCCTTAACCTCCTGCAAAAAGGAAGACATTACCACCCCAGTAGCCCCAATGACTCGTTGAGGAGCCAGGATAGGTGTAGATGGTATTTCTTCTTTAGTCTCCTCTGTGAAACTTCTAGAAAGGGCATCTGCTCTGGCATTACACGAACCAGGTTTATAAGTAATCGTGTAATCGAAACGGGAGAAGAAAAGGGACCAGCGTGCTTGTCTACCATTCTGACAAGTCAAGTTTTTAAGAAACTCCAAGTTTTTATGGTCTGTGTAGACAGTAATGGGATTCCCTGTTCCTTCCAGATAATGTCGCCATTGTTTCAGTGCCTCCTTTATAGCCAACAGTTCTCGCTCGTATATAGTGTAATTCCTTTCTGCTGAGGAAAGCTTCCTAGAATAATAAGCGACAGGGTGAGTATTTTGTAGTGAATCTTTTTGAGATAGTACTGCCCCTATAGCATTGGATGATGCATCTGCCTCTACAATAAATGGTTGGGAGAAGTCAGGGTGTGCAAGTACAGGAGCCTTGGTAAACTCTTGTTTTAAGGTGTCAAAAGCCTTTTGTTGTTCATCTCCCCAGAAAAAACCCTTCTTCTTTAGGATCCAAGTTAAAGGAAGTACTAAATCTGAGTATGAAATGATATATTGCCTATAAAAATTTGCAAAACCAAGGAACCTCTGAACGTCTTTGGTATTCTGAGGGGCTTCCCATTGGAGTATAGCCTGCACTTTTATTGGGTCCATTTCTCGTCCCTGGTGTGATATTAAATAACCCAAAAAGGGAACTTGTTTTTGAAAGAACATGCACTTTGATTCCTTGGCATATAATCTGTTTTGCAGTAATCTTTCTAATACTGTCCTGACATGTTTGTTATGCTCTGCCTCACTATTAGAGAAAACTAGAATGTCGTCTAAATAGATGATCATAAAGGTATTCAGTATGTCGTGAAAAACGTCATTGACAAAAAACTGAAAACATGCAGGTGCATTACAGAGCCCGAATGGCATGACCAAATATTCGTAATGACCGTGTGCGGTCCTAAATGCTGTCTTCCACTCATCACCTTCTCTCATCCTAACCAGATTGTATGCCCCTCGAAGATCAATTTTCGAAAAAATAGTAGCATTTTGTATTTGATCTAGAAGTACAGGTATCAAGGGTAAGGGATAGCGATTCTTAATGGTTATTAGGTTTAACAACCGAAAGTCAATGCACGGCCTAAGTTCATCGGTGTCTTTTTTGGACACGAAAAACAAGGGTGCCCCCGCCGGGGAAGAAGAGGTGCGTATAAATCCTCTTTCAAGATTGGTCTTGATGTAGTCCTTCAATATAGTATCCTCCTTAGGAGAGAGAGCGTATATTCGGCCATAGGGAATACTAGTGTTTGGTAACAGATCTATCTTACAGTCATACTCCCGGTGTGGGGGGAGTACTTCCGCCTCTTTTTTATCAAACACCGTAGTGAGATCAGGGTAGCGATCAGTTATGGCATTGATATGTCTAATTTCAGGTTCAGTCACAATTACAGTGCGTTCCCTCCAGTTGATAGCAGGGTTCCAATTTAGTAACCATGGCATGCCCAATATGATTTTGAATGTGGGAGTCTGAATAATATCGAATTGTTCTTCTTTTTCAACTTCTTGAAACACTATGCTCAGAGGAATGGTGTTCTTAACTATTTGACCAGATTTAAGCAATGAATCATCTACGGTCATAGCTTGTTCAGGACGTTGCCTATTCCTTACAGGTATCTGATGGAGTCTTTGAAATGTTTGGTCAAGATAATTACCATTAGATCCACAATCCAGTAAAGCCTTAGTATGAATGACCCTGTCTCCTGGTAATTTTATAGCAATGTTGATATACAGATGGGGAGCTGTGGGAGCATCTCCTGCGAGCGTACCCACTATGCGAGGAGTTTTCTTGTGCTCAATGCCCGGGTGTCCTCCTCTAGAGACTACCGGGCGTTGGCGTTTCCCGACAACGATGGGCATTGACCTATAGCGTGACGAGGGTCACCACAGTAGTAACATAGTCTTTCACGTCTCCTTCGATCTTTTTCTCTTTGAGATAATGGACCCCTAATACCTCCTACTTGCATTGGTTCACTAGGCTCAAGAAGTTTGGAAGGAGATGTGGTATACCTTTGAAAAGGACGGAAGTTATCAGTCCGTCTCTTTTCTTTATTGCGCTCCTTTACTCTTTGATCAATCTGTATCACTAGTGTAAGATACTCAGAAAAAACTGTGGGTAAGTTAAGCATGTTGGCTAAGTGATCTTTAATCTCTTCACAGAGTCCTTTATAAAACAATTTAATAAGAACTGAATCTGGCCAAGTGGTAGTGGCTGCTAACATTTGGAAGTGAGTGACATACTCCTGTGTGTCTCTATTTCCTTGCCTGTACTCAAGTAATTCCTTTTGTCTTATTTCTACCTCCTGTTTACATTCAAACATTTCTGCAAACATCTGTTTGAAGGTTTGATAGTCACGTAACATTATATGGTCTTGGTCAATATATGGTTGTGCCCACTGTAAGGCGTTCCCCTCAAGATTCATCAATACAAAGAGAACCTTGCTATAATCATTGCAGTAAACATCGGGTTTGTTCAAAAAATGTAATTTACAAATGGTCAAAAAATTACGATAGTCTCTGCTGTCTCCTTTGAATTTTTGGGGCATAGGAGGGTTGGGCAATACTTGTGTAAAATGAGGGCGATCTGGAATTACAGGAGGTACTACATTAGGTGGACTAGTAGGGTTGGAATCAACTACTAACTGAATGGGCTCAGACCCCACTGGAACCTTGGCTTCCAATGTCTGTATCCGGGAACTCATATTGAGTTGTCTATTGGTGATTTCATTTTGACCCATAGCTAATTTTTCACAATCTGCTCCCAGCTTATCCAAGGCAGCATGAACCTTGGCAAAGGCTAAGTCTAGTTTGGGACCCCAGTCCTCTGCTATGTCGGGTTTAACCTCACTCATCGCCACAGAAGATGGCTTGCGCCCAATCTGTCGGACTCCAAGCACTTCTCTTCGTGGCGATGCGTAGAGGCTTCCCTTGCTCTTCCCTCTGTCGTGTAGTAGAAACAACTACACCGGCAGCCGGATGAAAAAGGGGGCCCACAAGGCCCAGTGGTGTTATTCCTTGTGGTGCTGCACCTGAAAGACAAAATCACAAATATGTATAAGGGAGTGCAAGAGCGGGGAATGAACTGCTCTATGGTTCTAGACTGTGATAGAGAACACACGCTCACCAATAGATAACCCCCTTGATGCTCTATACCGGGTGCAGGTTGAATAGGTCCAAAGAATGGCGCACTCTTCCACAGATGGTATGGGAGGCGTGTTCTAACACACACGCAGATTAAGTGCAGGACCTGGAGGAAACCAATCTTTCCCTAATTACTAGAGCAAGGTAATACACAGGCAGGGTAGAAACCAGGAGGACAAACCAAAATCAGAGGAACAGGCGTAACAATCCAGGGAGGAGGCAATGGTCAGAATCCAGACGGACAAAAGGTACAAAAAAGGGCAGAGACAAGAATATCCGATAAGCAGGCAGAGGTCAGTAATCAACCGAGCGGTAAAGGTAACAACAGGGTGAGGCAAGAGAGTAGTCACAAGGAAAGCCAAGGGTCCAAAATATCAGCAGAGACTAAACAGACTAGGACAAGGCAAAAGAATGGTCAGGGACAGGCAGGAACTTAGCGTAACACGTAGCAGCAGAATCACAGGAAACACAACGAAGCACAGACGAGGTCCGCTTGTTGGGCGCAAGCGAATTGCACACGTCGGCGTCCTCCTTATAAAGGAAGCCCGGCTTCAATTAACACAGCCCATAAGAATCAACAGAGAAGAAGGACTATCACTAACAAACAAGGGCGGCCATATTTGTAGTTCGAGTCCCGTATTGCCGAAACCGGCTACCCGCAAGCATTCTCACCACAGTCTAGGACGTAAACTATTTCTCTGCTGAAATGACCAGGGTTGTTGAAGACGCCGGCCCCGTGGGTACAAGTGGACTGAAGGAGGTCTGCCGTGAGGCATGCGTGTTAAGGGGGTTCTATGTACAGGATTCCTAACAGTACCTCCCCCCCAAGAACCTCCCCAGCAGGTATGGGTTTGTCCGGTTGCCTAGCATGAAAAGCCGCTTGACACTGCGGGGCATGGACATTGGCAACCGGTTCCCAAGACCTGTCCTCAGGACCATAGCCAACCCAATCAATTAGATATTGGAGTTTGCCACGGACCAATCGCGAATCTAGGATCTTAGCCACCTGATATTCCCCCTTATCATCAGATTGAGGTTGAGCCTGGTTGACATCAATACGAGTCTTAGGGGCATAAATCTTGACTTGAGACACATGGAAGACAGGGTGACATTTAAGGGACTGAGGTAATTTCAATCTAATAACCAACGGAGACATCACTTTCTCAATCTCATAGGGGCCAATATAGCGGGGAGAAAGTTTGTTACAAGTATTGCCCTTAAAGTGAAAATTCTTAGTGGAAAGCCAAACCTTATCTCCAGGATGAAAAGTAGGCACATCCCTACGGTGTTTATCTGCTTGTTCCTTCATGGCAGCCTTTGAGGCGAGAAGCAAGATTGTCAATACCCGAACCCTAGAGGCAAAGGTTTTAAGGAACACGGAGACTTCTGGTACAAAAGAGGCACTAGGAAATCTGGATGGAAGGAAACTGGGATGGTAACCCATCAGAGCACAGAAGGGAGTTGTCTTAACTGCTGAATGGTAGGAATTATTGTAGAGAAATTCCACTATGGGTAGCGCATGGGCCCAATTCTTCTCATCCTGCATGCAGAACACCCTCAAGTACTGTTCTAGGGTCTGGTTACAGCGCTCAGTAGAGCCATCAGTCTGGGGGTGGTACCCAGAGGAAAACACCAGTTTAGTACCAAGTTGGTTGTTAAACTCTTTCCAGAACTTGGAAATAAATTGAGACCCTCGATCACTAACAATAACATCCGGTATACCATGGAGCCTGACTACTTGTTCCAGAAATACGACAGCCAATACCTTAGCTGTAGGTAATCCAGTAAGACAAATAAAATGCGCCATCTTAGTAAAAAGATCCGTAACCACCAGAACCACAGAGCAACCTTTACTCCTGGGAAGGTCTGTAATAAAATCCATAGCAATCGTCTTCCAAGGGCCCTCTGGTACCTTTAAAGGTTGTAAGAGGCCTTGCGGCATCAAATGGCTCGATTTAGTCTTAGCACAGATAGGGCATAACCGAACATATTCTTCAACGGTCCTTCTCATCTTGGCCCACCATACATAACGGGAAAGCAATTCAAGTGTCTTGACGGGGCCAGGGTGACCTGCCAATGGAGACTCATGACACCATTGCATTAATTCAGTTTGTTGGTCAAGGCTAGGCACCCATAATCTAGATCCATAGAATAGAAGTCCTTCAATCTCCTTAGCCATAGTACCTTTGTTCAAAAACTGGGTTTTACCCTCCATGGTGTAACTATCTTTAACCTCTTGCAAAAATGAAGACATAACCACACCAGTAGCACCAATAATTCGTTGAGGAGACAGAATGGGTGTAGGAAGTATTTCTTCCTTTTCCTTTTCAGTAAAACTCCTAGAGAGGGCATCTGCTCTAGCATTACATGATCCGGGTTTGTATGTAATGGTATAATCAAAGCGGGAGAAGAAAAGGGACCAGCGCGCTTGCCTACCATTCTGACAGGTCAAGTTTTTTAGGAACTCCAAGTTCTTATGATCCGTGTACACTGTAATGGGATTCCCTGTTCCTTCCAGATAGTGTCGCCATTGTTTCAATGCCTCCTTTATAGCCAAAAGTTTGCGCTCATATATGGTGTAATTCCTTTCTGCTGAGGAAAGTTTCCTAGAGTAATAGGCGATGGGGTGTGTATTTTGGAGAGCGTCTTTTTGGGATAATACCGCTCCAATTGCATTAGCTGATGCATCTGCCTCTACAATAAATGGTTGTGTGAAGTCAGGGTGTGCAAGTACAGGGGCTTTAGTAAACTCACGTTTTAAAAGGTCAAATGCTTTTTGTTGCTCATTCCCCCACGAAAACCCTTTCTTCTTGAGTATCCATGTTAAAGGGAGCACTAACTCAGAATAAGAGGGAATATATTGTCTATAAAAGTTTGCGAAACCAAGAAACCTCTGAACATCCTTAGTATTCTGAGGGGCCTCCCATTGAAGAATGGCTTGTACCTTTCCTGGATCCATTTCACGTCCCTGGTGTGATATTAAATAACCCAGAAAAGGAACCTGTCTTTGAAAGAACATGCACTTAGATTCTTTGGCATATAATCTATGTTGCAATAACCTTTCTAGTACCATCCTGACATGTTGGTTATGTTCTGCCTCACTATTCGAAAATATCAGAATGTCATCTAAGTAAATGATCATGAATGTATTCAAGATGTCATGGAAAACGTCATTGACGAAAAACTGAAAGCATGCCGGTGCATTACAGAGTCCGAAAGGCATGACTAGATATTCAAAGTGACCATGGGCTGTTCTGAAGGCGGTTTTCCACTCGTCCCCCTCCCTCATTCTGACCAAATTATATGCCCCTCTAAGGTCTATTTTAGAAAAGATAGAAGCGTTTTGTATTTGGTCTAGCAGGACCGGAATCAAGGGTAAAGGGTAACGGTTCTTAACGGTTATTAGGTTTAATAACCTAAAATCAATGCACGGCCTAAGCTCGTCGGTGTCTTTTTTAGACACGAAGAACAGAGGTGCCCCAGCCGGGGAGGAAGAGGTGCGTATAAATCCTCTCTCCAGATTAGTCTTAATGTAATCCTTCAAGATTTCATCCTCCTTTGGTGAGAGAGCGTAAATTCTGCCATACGGAACACTAGTGTTAGGTAATAGATCTATCTTGCAGTCGTACTCCCTGTGTGGGGGAAGAACTTCTGCCTCTTTTTTGTCAAACACTGTCATCAGGTCAGGATAACGATCAGTGATTGCATTGATATGCCTAATTTCAGGTTTGGTCACTACTACAGTGCGTTCTCTCCAGTTTATTGTGGGGTTCCATTTTAGCAACCATGGCATGCCTAATATGATCTTAAACGTGGGTGTCTGTATGATGTCGAACTGTTCTTCTTTTTCTACCTCCTGATACACGATCTTAAGGGGAATGGTATTCTTTACTATTTGACCGGATTTGAGCAATGAGTCATCGACTGTCATTGCTTGTTCAGGACTACTTCTATTTCTCACAGGAATTTGATGGTGTTGCTGGAAAGACTGGTCAAGGTAATTTCCATTCGCACCACAGTCTAGTAAGGCCTTAGTATATATAACTCTATCCCCTGGGAGTTTTAAAGCAATCTTGATAAAAAGATGTGGAGCTGTAGGAGCATCTCCAGTGAGTGTACCCACTACGTGAGGAGTATTTTTAAGCTTAGCGCCCGGGTGTCCTCCTCTTGTGACTACCGGGCGTTGGCGTTTCCCGATAACGAGGGGCATTGACCTATTGTATGGTTTGGATTACCACAGTAATAACATAGCCTTTCTCGTCTTCTTCGGTCTTTCTCTCTTTGTGATAAGGGACCTCTAATTCCCCCTATTTGCATTGGTTCACTAGGTTCTATATTCTTAGATGGAGGAGGGCTATATCTTTGGAAAGAACGGAAGGTGTCAGTTCTTCTCTTCTCTTTCTTACGTTCTTTAACTCTTTGATCTATCTGTACAACCAATGTAAGATATTCAGAAAAAACGCTGGGCAATGTAAGCATATTAGCTAAGTGGTCTTTTATGTCTTCACAGAGACCCTTATAAAACAATTTGACAAGAACAGAATCAGGCCAGGTGGTGGAGGCTGCCAACATTTGAAAATGTGTTACATACTCTTGGGTCTCTCTATTTCCCTGCCTGTAATCTAGTAATTCATTTTGTCTTATCTCTACCTCCTGTTTACATTCAAACATATCTGCAAACATTCGGGTAAAGGTTTGATAGTCGCGTAGCATAATGTGATCTTGGTCAATATATGGTTTAGCCCACTGAAGTGCATTACCCTCAAGATTCATTAATACAAATAAGACCTTGCTATAGTCATTACAGTAAACATTCGGCTTATTCAAAAAATGGAGTTTACATATTGTTAGAAAATTATGGTATTCACTGCTGTCGCCCATAAATTTTTTAGGCATAGGAGGATTGGGTAACACTTGAGTAAAATGTGGACGATCAGGAATAACTGGTGGAACTACTGGTGGAGGATTAACTGATTCTGATGAAACTACCACCTGAATGGGCTCTGATCCCCCAGGAACCCTCGTCTCCAATACTTGTAGTCTCTCACTTAGTATGCCTTGTCTATTGACTATTTCGTTCTGGCCCTGGGCTAGCTTTTCTAAGTCTGCTACCAATTTCTCCAATGCGGTATCTATCTTGGAAAAGGCCATGTCTAACTTGGGACCCCAATCCCCTGCTATGTCGGGTGTAACCTCACTCATCGCCACAGAAGGTGGCTTGCGCCCAATCTGTTGGACTTCAAGCACTTCTCTTCGTGGCGATGAATATAGGCTACCCTTGTTCTTCCCTCTGATGTGTATTTGTAGTAAATACGCAAACAGCCGGATGAAAAAGGGGGCCCACAAGGCCCAGTGGTGGTTTTTCCTTGTGGTTCTGCACCTGTAAGACACAATGTGAAAAGTATGCTTAGAAGGGTTGAACCAATTGAGAATAGATGTGTCTGTATTCTAGACTGTGAGAGAGAACACACGCTCACCAATATATAACCCCCTTGACGCTCTATACCGGGTGCAGAATGAATAGGTCCCAGGTTCTTGGCACTCTTCCACAGATGGTATGGGAGGCGTGTTCTAACACACACGCAAGTAAAGTGCAGGACCTAATGAGATGACTCACTTTCCCTAAGTACCAAGGGCAGGTAAACAACAGGCAGGGTCTAAACCAGGAGGTCAATACGTAAACCAAGGAGGAGACTGAGCAATCCAGAACACAGGCAAAGGTCAGAATACCGGCGGGCAATTACGGTACCAAATGGACAAGGCAAGGAAATCCGGTAAACAGGCAAAGGTCAGAATCTATCCGGGCGGCTTCAAGACAGTAATGGGGATTAAACAAGAATAGTAAGTAAGCGTAGCCAAGGGTCCAGTAACCAGCAGAGAGATACAACAACAAAGGGGCAAAGCAACAAGAATAGTCAGGGACAGGCAGAAACTTAGCGTAACACGTAGCAGCAGAATCACAGGAACAACAACGAAGATCACACGAGGTCCGCTTGTTGGGCGCAAGCAATGTTCTAGTGCCCGCGTCCTCCTTATAAGGAGCCGGTCTAGTTAACATAGGAATGGGAGAAACAACATAGAGAACGGACTAATGCTAACAAACGATGGCGGCCATTTTTGTAGTTCAAACAGCGTGTTGCCGTAACCGGCTACCCGCACGCATTCTCACCACAGTCTAGAACGTAGGCTGTATCTGTGTAAAAAGGACCAAGGCCGTCGCAGTCGCCGGCGCCGTGGGTCTGAAGGTCCGGTAGGAGATCTGAAATGAGGAGTGCGGGATACGCGCAATCTGGGCGATGGATTCCTAACACTGTCAAATCAGTCATCCCAAAGAGGTTTGTGTGACCTTAGTTTACCAACTCCACAAATACCCCTGGTAATTTTGTTTTTTAAAAAATGACACACCTCTCACTGCCACATTTTATGCTGGCTCAGTAACACTTTTCTAGTATTACATATTAAAATGACTAACATTCACAGCTTTGGTGCCTTTGTGGTTAAATAGCACATATCTATCAACTGTATATCAAATGCAAAAAGATGTAATTGGCATTTGAACAGAAAACACATTGCAACACGTGCAACTGGCCTACTGTAACCATGAGCAAAAGAACTTGTCAAGCTGTGTTTGTAATTATAGCATAATTAAATTGACCGAAGTACGCTCAAATCTGTAAAGACATGTTGTTGCAATTACAGAAGCTAGTAATCAGTGTACATAATTACCTGGAATGTCTCTGACTGCTTGTCCACTCAGCAGTAACATAAGGGCATCCCAACTTCCCAAGCTCCCACACGCTTAATGGCCCCTTTTTAGGCGTGTCAAGTGCCGGGGCTTTATATAATGGTCGCTAATTGTATAATTGGCATCTTCAGCAGGGTAATGGACTGTTTTTAATCACTAAATTTATCACGCTGCTTCTGGAAGATGGCATTTGACCATGCGTAAGTGTTAGCGGCTTGATGCTCGTACACCCTACAAAGCTAACCATTGTGCATTGAGATCTACCTTCTCCGAAGCATGTCAAACTATGCATTATATTTAACTAATGATTTATTTTCAGCTCCCGTAAATATTGCGGCCTGCAGAAAACCAGGTGCTTTTGTGCCTCGGTATTTCATTAATGGGCTTTGTT
>JASBQL010365527.1:0-11934 GCA_030264975.1 Desmognathus pascagoula | reverse complement strand
CCCCGTCTGTCATACTTTCTGGCGCTCTACCCGCTCAGGGAGGAGGCGCGTCTCTTGGATAATGGTTTTCGTTTCGGCTTTAGGATCCCGGTGGCCGGCCGGGTAGCCTTTTCTGCCCCCAAGAACCACAAATCTCTACGGGCCAACCCGGCCGCGGCGGGCCAAAAAATCGCTAAGGAGCTTTCCTTGGGTAGGATTGGGGGCCCGTATCCCACCCCACCGTCAGCTGACTTTGTTTGCTCCCCCTTGGGGCTGGTTCCCAAGAAAGACCCAGGGGAGTTCCGCCTCATCCACAACCTCTCCTATCCGGCGGGGATGTCGGTGAACGATGGCATCGACCCCTCGCTCTGCAGTGTGTCCTACACTTCCATGGACCACGCTATCGCCCGGGTGCGGTCATATGGCGCCGGCGCCCTGCTTGCTAAGGCGGACATAGAATCTGCCTTCCGCCTTCTCCCCGTTCATCCCAGCGATTACCACCTACTTGGGTTCCATTGGGAGGGCTCCTTCTATGAAGACCACTGCATCCCCATGGGCTGCTCTGTGTCCTGCGCCTACTTCGAGGCGTTCAGCTGTTTCCTTCAGTGGGCTTCCGAGAGGGTGGTCCGGCATGGTGGGGTCCTCCATTACCTCGATGACTTTCTGTTCCTCGGTCGGAGCGGTTCCGCGGAGTGCGGCCTAGCGCTTCAGGGGTTCGCCCACCTGATGCACTCCCTAGGGGTACCTCTGGCGCATGAGAAAACCGTTGGCCCCACCACTTCGCTGTGCTTCCTGGGGATAGAACTGGATACGGCGCTGGGGGTTTCCCGCCTCCCACCGTCAAAGATAGAGGAATTTCGCTCCTCACTACATGAGTGCCTGGAGGCCAAGAAAGTTTCCCTGGGCCAGCTTCAGCGTTTGGTGGGTCAGCTTAACTTCGCCCTGCAGGTGATCCCGATGGGTCGCGTGTTCTCCCGGGGTATCGCTCGGGCGATGGCGGGGCTAAGACGCAAGCACCACCTGGTCCGCCTGACCGCGCAAGTGAGGGCGGACATGCGGGTCTGGGCCCGTTTCCTGGAGGACTTCAACGGTCGCACCCTCTGGGTCTCCCCCCCACAGTCGAATGCGGAGCTGGCCCTGTTCTCAGACGCGGCCGGGGGTGTGGGTTTTGGGGCCATTTTTCGCAATAAATGGTGCATGATGCACTGGCCCCGCGAATGGGTTTTGTCTGGGTTGACCAAGAACATCACCTTCTTAGAACTGTTTCCCATCGTGGTATCACTGCACATTTGGGGCGATCTGCTGGCGGGGAATCATATTTTGTTCTGGTGCGACAACAGAGGGGTGGTAGACTGCGTCAACAGGCAGGCGGCTTCCTGCCCCATGGTTTTGTCGCTATTGCGCAACCTGGTGCTGACGTGCTTGCGATTGTCCATTGTGGTGCGCGCGAAGCATGTCCCGGGTGTTCAGAACGCCGCGGCTGATGCTCTCTCTCGCTCTCAGTTCGCAGATTTCCGGAACCTGTGCCCGGCGGCAGACGCAGTGATGACCCCGTTCCCCCCACACTTATGGAACGCTGGTGCGGAGAACTGGCTCCCCTGATCATGCGTTCCCTGGCTCCCAGCACCAAGGCATCCTACGAGAGGCAGTTCTGGCACTACTGCACTTTCTGCCGGGACGAGGGCCTCCAGTTCCTGTGCCTCGGGTCTGTTGAAACTTTCCTCCATTCCCTGCATCGAGCCGGCGGCTCCGCCTCGTCGGCTCGCCTTTTTATGGCCGCGCTGTCCTTCTTTGCGGGCGTGAAGGGAATACAATGCGTCTCCTTCGCTGCCCGTAAGGCAGTGGCGGGGTGGAGTCGTTGTTGCCCCCCCCCGACCACCGTCGGCCCATAGATCGGGCCATGCTAGGATCGCTACTGGGAGCCCTGCCCCGCATCTGTTTCAACCCGTACGAGGTGGCCCTCTTCACCGGGGCATTTACAGTGGCCTTTGCGGGCGCCTTCAGGCTCGGCGAGCTGGTGTCGCGTTCTCGGGCCGACCCGGGCGATGGGATTTGGTTCGCCGATTACCTGCCCGCGGCCGCCTCTGTGGCCTTGCGACTCCGCAAGTCCAAAACCGACCGCCTTGGTAAAGGGACCTGGGTGGTTCTGAACAGCGCCCCGGGGGACCCCCTCTGCCCGGTGGAGGCCCTAGCGGTATTGTGTGGCTCGCGCCCACGCGCTTCCCACCCTAACCTATTGGTGCACGCCGACGGCTCCCCCCTCACCCGCTTCCAATTCCGTTGGATGCTCCAAAAATGTCTGGCGGCGGCGGGGTTCCCCCCGGGTTTTTGGTCTTCCCACTCATTCCGCATCGGTGCCGCCACGACCCTAGCCTTGGCGGGTGCTCCCTCCGGGACGGTGATGCGGGCAGGTCGCTGGCGCTCCACCTGTTACAAACGTTATATACGCCCCCAGGGGGTGCCTACCTAACCGGCCGGGGGTTGGGGATGGGGGATCTTTGTGCATGACCTGCCTATGTTGTTGCCCTGCCTTGTGTTTTCTCAAACTGTCTGTTTTCTTTTCCAGCCATCACTCTGGGGGACGGCCGCCCCTGTGCCTGGGTGTGCGGGCACTCTTTCGTGAAGCACGCTGGAGACCTTTACCGACGGTCGATACGAGATGGGCTCCTGACCCCCCGCCCCTATTTCAGCTGTTTCTGGCTGGGCAAGGGGGGTTTGGGTCTGGACGGCGTGCCCGGTCTGGTAAGGTGGGCCATTGACCGGGGCATCCCCCCCCCGGATATATTTGTGCTCCATGTGGGGGGTAACGACTTGCGGCGGCTGGGCCGCCAGAAAGTACGCCTGGGGATTCTCGAGCTCCTGGCGTGGCTTAACTCCTCACTGAATAGAAAGATGATTGCCTGGTCTTATATGATCCCGCGTCGCCGCTGGGAGAGAGACTGGGAGATCCATTCCGATTACCTGAGTTCTGCCATGAACGAATCAGTGAGGAAGTTGAACGGGGAGCTCGCGAAATTTACCCGCACGCCTCTGCTGCGTTGCATCAAGCACGAGAGGCTGCGCCTGGCGTCCGATCACCTTTTTGCCCCTGACGGGGTGCACCTGTCGGAGGCCGGCAATAGGGTGTTCCTAGATGATATTTTGAACTTCCTGCACACAACCTTTTCGTCGGTTCCCCGCTAGGAGGTGGGTGACATGAGCCAGTAGGCGCATGTCCCTGGTGGAGGTTGTACGGGGACCCTCAGGAGGTCGCCGGGATGATTTGCCTCGGCTGTGGACACTTTGTGTGTATATTATTCTTGGGATTCCAGCTCGGCCTGACGGCCCGCTGCTCCCCTTTGGTGTATTGTTTTAGTTCTTTGGTAATACCCACTGAACAGGGGGTCCCCAGCCTCATCTGAAAATAAACGTTGGCCTTTTTATTCCAACCTGGTGTCCAGCGTACATTCTTACAGTGTTACTAATGTTGTACTTTGCCTGTCCCATGTAATCTGTGTTTTTTCTCTCCGGAAAGGATTCTTCCCTGCTCACATTAATAACGACAAAGGGCCCGGATAGGCCCGCCGGAGCCTAATGGGAGGGGGAAGAGACGGCACCAGAGAGAGCGCCTATCGTGGACCACGACGTCAGAGGAGGGCGGAGCCTGTGATTCCCTCTTCGGTCAGACGCGGGAACTTCGTTCTTTCTCTCTGCCCTCCAGCCTCGCTAGGACGTCGCCCGGGCTCGCCAGGCAGGCGCCCCCGAGAAGATCAGAGAGAAGATCAGCAGTTAGCAGTGAGACCATCGAGCATTGAATACCGCTGGTGAGTAGCTTAACTGGGCTCGGGGGACCGATATGTCCCGCGCGGCACACACGCACGACGTGTGGTGCTAGGCCCGCCGGAAAGGGGGCGCGTGGGGGCCGGCGGCCCCCCGCCGCACACACGCGCGTGTGTAGCTAGGCCCGACCGCGCGGCTCCGCTCCGTCCGGCGGTTCCCCCGTGGACCCGATTGACCCCCCCGGCGCGGCCGCGTGCTTCGGCCCGACCGTCTTGGTGGGGGGCTGGGCCGCCTCGTGTTGCCCAGCGCCCGCGTTCGGAGGTACGACCACCGTTGGGGGGGGGGTCCTTTGGCAGCCTGTGGGCTTCTGGCGCGGACGCAGGCGCTTGCCCATCCACCCTGGAGGGGGGGGAACGGCCCCTGGTTGTCGCTCACGCGCTCCTGTCCGGCCACCGCAGGGGGGAGGGGAAGGGGCGCGCCCCTGGCGTCTTGCGAGCGCCGGCCGGACCCCTAGAAAAGATCGCATTGTTTATGTTTTGTTGGGCAACATTGGATATGGTTGAAAGCGTGTAATTTACACGTGTGGCCTTGATAGCGCTCCCTCCCGGCCCTCGCGTCGCGTGTGCGCTATCTTATGGTGTCTGCGCACAGTCAGGTGTACGATTAAGCAAGCCACACTGTGCGCTATCTAAAGTGTCTGGGGACAGTTAGGTGTACGACTAAGCACCACTGGGCGCTATTCAATGTGTCCGTTTACAGCCTGGTGTACAATACAGCTTCACCGTGCATCAATTAAAGTGTCTATGTCCAGTCAAGTGTTCAATCAAGCTCCACGGTGCGCTATTTTACAGGCCGGTGTACAGTCTGGTGTACAACGCAGCTTTACTGCGCGTTAATTAGAGTGTCTAGGCACAGCCAAGTGGTCAATTCAGCTCCACTGTGCGTTACTTAAAAGCGTCTCTGTACAGTCAGCGGGGCAATGGAATTCCACGTGTGCGCTACGTAAAGTGTCTGTGTACGCCACTGTGCGCTATTTAAAGTGTCTGTGTATGGTCTGAGGTACTACCCAGCTCCCCTGGGCGCTAATTCAGGTGTCTCTGGACAGTGAGCTGGGCAATGGTGTTCCACGTGTGCGCTATTTAAAGTGTCCGGGTACGGTTTGTGTACAATTCAGCTTCACTGGGCACTACTTAAGGGTATATGTACAGCCAGCGGCGCATCGGAGCTTCACACGTGCGCTAAGTAAAGTGTCTGTGTACACCCTGGTGTGCAATGCAGCTCCGCCGCGCGCTATTTACAGTGTCTAATTCGCCAACGGGAGTACCAACTGCCTCCGTGGGTGCAAGGTGTATGGAGAGGGCACTACGCTAACAAGTACAAGGATGAGGAGGAGGGCCGGGCCATCACCGGGCCGCCTCCCTGACTGGTGCGGCAGGGCCCCGCGTGGTCACGTGCTGACACCGGTAAAAGCGCTGGGGGGCTGGGGACACGGCGTGCGCGAGCGGCGACCCTGTGCGCTGGCGCCGGTCCCTCCACTGGGAAGCTGGCAGAGCGCGGGTGTGCGCGTGCGGCGAACCGGCCCGGAGTACTCGGTGTACTGGGGCCACCTTCGTGCCGCTTTCTCCCCCAGGTGGCTGGGTGCGTGGCTGATAGGGCTTCCGCTGCTGGATGCGGGAGATATGGCCTCCTCGGTAGGTGGCCGGAGGAGGGGGGGGCACCCCTAGTGGCGCCCCCTCCCAGCTCTACGCGAGGGGTTGGGCCAGGTTGGGTTCGGGCCGCCCTCGCTGCTGGTGCTGATTGAGCTTGCGGGGGTCGGGCCAACAGGGCCGCCCTGCGGCAATACCCCGCTGTAGGGGTGGCGTATGATTTTTGACGCTCCTTTGTTCTTTTCCAGGGAGAATGCCTCGTAGGAAACGCGACAATCACGACGCGGACATGGAAGACTTGGTAGCGCGGCTACAGGCCAAAGGGTCAGGCTGGCTCAGACGTGCCCTGGAGGAATACAATCCGTCCGACGACCGGCGCCCCCGGCCCGGCTCTCCGAGCGACGAGCGTCCGGCTCGCACACCCAGAACGACACGGGGAAAACGCCCACGCCGTTACACGAGCGGAGAAGACGCCCCGGCTCCGGGGGGAAACCGACGGCCTGTGCCCGAACCGACACGGCCCATCCGCCCCGACACGGACTCGTCATCGGAAGACTCTGCCGAGGAAACTAGGCGGCGGCCTAGGAAGAAGAACAAGAAGAAGAACAACAAGAAGAAGAACAACGTTGGTGGTGGCAAGGGACGCCGCCGGAGAAGATTGTCTAGCGCAAGCTCGTCCGAAGAAGAGGAGAACGCAGATCCGGAGAACGTAGATCCGGCGCTCCCCCCGGTGGGGCCCGCCAGGCCGCGAAGGCCGTCTACCCCCGTGCTCCCACCCAGCGACCCGGCACCTGTAGAGGTGCCTCCGGTGAACCCCGCCCTGCCTGAACCGGCACCGGGCCCCGGGTCGCCAGTTGGTAAGTTGAACGCTGCAGGCGCGAACACGCTAGTGGTACAAGCGCTCAGGGACATTATGGACGAGGACGCTGGGGAGGAGGGGTCTGACCCAATGTTCATGGTGTTGAAGAACTACCTAGAAAGGTCCCTGAAACGTAAGGAAAAATTGCTGCCCCCCGTTGCCCCCGTCGCAGGGGCGTCCCCTAGTGCGGTGATATCATGGGCGGTGTCACATTCCATGAAAGAGAAAATATGGAGGGGAGAGTTCGTTGAGGTGTTCGACCTGGTTGACTGGGGGGGGTAGCTACTAAGGCAAAAGAGGACAAGTATGGGGTGCCCAAGGCTCGGAAGCCGTGGGTAGAGCGCTCCTTTGTGAACTGGCTGGGGGGCTTCACAGTGCTCGCCAGTATAATCGTGGAGAAGGAACCCCATTTAGCGGGTAGCCTGTGGTCATATATGAACACGATTATTGGGGCCTACAGGGGCCTGCAAGAGGGGGCCTGGCTGCGTTACGACGACAAGTTCAGGCGTATGAAAGCCAACATGCCTGATATGGCGTGGGATGTTAAGGAAGCGTACCATTGGTTGTATGAGGTGTCCGCGGGCCCGTCATCCGACCAACCTAAGGTGGCCGACCGCTGGGCGCGCACGTATAAGGGGGGGGTGCGACCAGACGATAGACGGACGGGCTATGCTCGCTCCTCCCGGTACCCGGGGTCAACAGGGTCAGCGAACAAGCAACCCATGGGGGTGTGTTGGAGATTCAACGATGGTAATTGCCCTGTCGGCTCTTCTTGTCGTTTCAGGCACTCCTGCTCCATTTGCGGTAAGAGCCACCCGGCCTCGCGATGCGCACAAGAAAATCCCAAGCCTGCACTTCGCTCCAAGCCTGAGGCAGTGTAACGGTTTGCCTTCTCCCATCAATTACCCCCGTCTGTCATACTTTCTGGCGCTCTACCCGCTCAGGGAGGAGGCGCGTCTCTTGGATAATGGTTTTCGTTTCGGTTTCAGGATCCCGGTGGCTGGCCGCGTAGCCTTTTCAGCCCCCAAGAACCACAAATCTCTACGGGCCAACCCGGCTGCGGCGAGCCGAAAAATTGCTAAGGAGCTTTCCTTGGGCAGGATCGGGGGCCCGTATCCCACCCCCCCGTCAGCGGACTTTGTTTGCTCCCCCTTGGGGCTGGTTCCCAAGAAGGACCCGGGGGAGTTCCGCCTCATCCACAACCTCTCCTACCCGGCGGGATTGTCGGTGAACGATGGCATCGACCCCTTGCTCTGCAGTGTGTCCTACACTTCCATGGACCAAGCAATCGCCCGAGTGCGGTCATATGGCACCGGCGCCCTGCTCGCTAAGGCGGACATAGAATCGGCCTTCCGCCTCCTCCCAGTTCATCCCAGCGATTACCACCTGCTTGGTTTCCACTGGGAGGGTTCCTTCTATGAAGACCGCTGCATCCCCATGGGCTGTTCTGTGTCTTGCGCATACTTCGAGGCGTTCAGCTGTTTCCTTCAGTGGGCATCCGAGAGGGTGGTGCGGCAAGGTGCGGTCCTCCATTACCTCGACGACTTTCTGTTCCTTGGTCGGAGCGGTTCCGCAGAGTGCGGCCTAGCGCTTCAAGGATTTGCCCATCTGATGCACTCCTTAGGGGTACCCCTGGCTCAGGAAAAAACTGTTGGCCCCACCACCTCACTGTGCTTCCTGGGGATAGAGCTGGACACGGCGCTGGGGGTTTCCCGCCTTCCGCAGTCAAAGATAGAGGAGTTTCGCTCCTCACTCCTGGAGTGCCTGGCGGCCAAGAAAGTTTCTCTGGGCCAGCTCCAACGATTGGTGGGTCAGCTTAACTTCGCCCTGCGGGTGATCCCGATGGGTCGCGTGTTCTCCCGGGGAATCGCCCGGGCGATGACGGGGCTGAGACGCAAGCACCACCTGGTCCGCCTGACCGCGCAAGTGAGGGCAGACATGCGTGTTTGGGCCCGTTTCTTGGAGGACTTCAACGGTCGCACCCTCTGGGTTTCCCCCCCGCAGTCTAACTCGGAGCTGGCCCCTGTTCTCGGACGCGGCCGGGGGTGTGGGCTTTGGGGCCATTTTTCGCAATAAATGGTGCATGATGCACTGGCCCCGCGAATGGGTTTTGTCAGGGTTGACCAGGAACATCACCTTCCTGGAATTGTTCCCCATCGTGGTATCCCTGCACATCTGGGGCGACCTGCTGGCGGGGAATCATATTTTGTTTTGGTGCGACAACAGAGGGGTGGTGGACTGCGTAAATAGGCAGGCAGCTTCCTGCCCCAAGGTTTTGTCGCTATTACGCAACCTGGTGCTGTCGTGCTTGCGATTGTCCATTGTGGTGCGCGCGAAGCATGTCCCTGGTGTTCAGAACGCTGCGGCTGACGCTCTCTCCCGCTCTCAGTTCGCAGATTTCCGGACCCTGTGCCCAGCGGCGGATGCAGAGATGACCCCGTTCCCCCCACACTTATGGAACGCTGGTGCGGACAACTGGCTCCCCTGATCATGCGCTCCCTGGCTCCCAGCACCAAAGCATCCTACGAGCGGCAGTTCTGGCACTACTGCACCTTCTGCCGGGATGAGGGCCTCCAGTTCCTGTGCGTTGGGTCTGTTGAAACTTTCCTTTGCTCCCTGCATCGAGCCGGCGGCTCCGCCTCGTCGGCTCGCCTTTTTCTGGCCGCGCTGTCCTTCTTTGCAGGTGTGAGGGGAGTACAATGCGTCTCCCTCGCGGCTCGTAAGGCGGTGTCGGGGTGGAGTCGTTTTTGCCCTCCCCTTCCTGACCACCGCCGTCCCATAGACCGGGCCATGCTAGGGTTGCTAGTGGGTGCCCTGCCCCGCATCTGCGTTGACCCGTCCGAGGTCTCCCTCTTCGCCGGGGCATTTGCAGTGGCCTTTGCGGGCGCCTTCCGGCTCGGCGAGCTGGTGTCGCGTTCCCGGGCCGACCCGGACGATGGGATTCGTTTCGCAGACTACCTGCCCTCGGCTGCCTCTGTCTCCTTGCGACTCCGCAAATCCAAAACCGACCGCCTGGGTATGGGGACCTGGGTGGTTTTGAACAGTGCCCCAGGGGATCCCCTCTGCCCGGTGGAGGCCCTAGCCGTTTTGTGTGTTTCACGGCCTCGCTCTTCCCACCCGAACCTTTTTGTGCACGCCGACGGCTCCCCCCTCACCCGCTTCCAATTCCGGTGGATGCTCCAAAAATGCCTGGCGGCGGCGGGGTTCCCTCCAGGTTTTTGGTCGTCCCATTCATTCCGCATCGGTGCCGCCACGACTCTGGCCATGGCGGGTGCTCCCGCGGAGACCGTGAAGCGGGCGGGTCGCTGGCGCTCTGCCTGTTACAAACGTTATATTCGCCCCCTGGGGGTGCCGTCCTAACCGGCCGACGGTTTGGGGTGTGGGATTCTTATGCATGACCTGCCTATGTTGTTGCCTTGCCTTGTGTTTTCTCAAACTGTCTGTTTTTCTTTTCCAGCCATCACTCTGGGGGACGGCCGCCCTTGTGCCTGGGTGTGCGGGCACTCTTTCGTGAAGCACGCTGGGGACCTGTACCGTCGGTCGATACGAGATGGGCTCCTGACCCCTCGCCCCTACTTCAGCTGTTTCTGGCTGGGCAGGGGGGGTTTGGGTCTGGACGGCGTGCCCGGTTTGGTAAGGTGGGCCATTGACCGGGGCATCCCCCCCCCTGATATATTTGTGCTCCATGTGGGGGGTAACGACCTGCGGCTGCTGGGCCGCCAGAAAGTACGCTTGGGGATTCTCGAGCTCCTGGCGTGGCTTAACTCCTCACTGAATAGAAAAATGATTGCCTGGTCTTATATGATCCCGCGTCGCCGCTGGGAGAGAGACTGGGAGATCCATTCCGATCGCCTGAGTTCTGCAATGAATGAGTCGGTGAGGAAGTTGAACGGGGAGCTCTCGAAATTTACCCGCACGCCTCTGCTGCGTTGTATCAAGCACGAGAGGCTGCGCTTGGCGTCGGATCACCTCTTCGCCCCCGACGGGGTGCACTTGTCTGAGGCCGGAAATATGGTGTTCCTTGATGACATCGTGACCTTCCTGCACACAACCTTTTCGTCGGTTCCCCGCTAGGAGGTGGGTGACACGAGCCAGTAGGCGCTTGTCCCTGGTGGAGGTTGTACGGGGACCCTCAGGAGGTCGCCGGGAGGCTTTGCCTCGGCTGTGGACTCTTTGTGTGTATAAGATTCCTGGGTTGCCCAGCTCGGCCTGACGGCCCGCTGCTCCCTTTGTTGGTGTATGGTTCTAGTTCAGTGGTAGTACACTCTGAACAGGGGGTCCCCAGCCTCATCTGAAAATAAACGTTGGCCTTTTTATTCCAACCTGGTGTCCAGCGTTCATTCTTGCAGTGTTACTAATGTTGTACTTTATCTGTCCCGTGTAATCTGTGTTTTATCTCTCCGGAAAGGATTCTTCCCTGCTCACATTAATAACGACAAAGGGCCCTGATAGGCCCGCCGGAGCCTAATGGGAGGGGGAAGAGACGGCACCGGGAGCACCTATCGTCGACCGCGACGTCAGAGGAGGGCGGAGCTTGGAATCCCCTCTCTCGGCCCGACGCGGGAACTTCATTCATTCTTTCTCTCCGTCCTCCAGCTTCGCCAGGACGTCGAGCGGGCTCGCCAGGCAGGCGCCCCCAGAAGATCATCCAGAGAAAGACCAAGATTCACTCAACTCGAGTACTGCCGGTGAGTTAGCTGGGGCTCGGGGGACAAAGATGTGCCCCGCGGCACACACGCACGACGTGTGTAGCTAGGCCCGTGTGGTAGGGGGCTCGGGGGATCGGAGGTCCCCCGCGGCACACACGCACGTGTGTTGCTAGGCCCGATCTCGTTGGGCGCTCCTGCCGCCCTTGGTGCGCGACGGGAGTAGCCAGGCCCTTTGCGCGCTTCAGCCTCTGGAGCGCGGCTCCGTCCGGCGGGGGTGGGGTTCCTCTGTAGCGTGGACTCCCCGGGTGCTGCCAGTGGGCTCGCGGCGCAGTCGCGATGCTCCCGCCCGACCACCTCGGGGGGGGCCGTGGCTCCACGTGTTGCCTCGCGCTCGCGTGCGCCCCCCCCCCCCCCGATCATGGATAATGTGCAGCCAGGCTGCTTGGAGGGCCCACGTGTTGCCTGGCGCTCGCGTGCGCCCCCCCCCCCCGACCATGGATAATGGGCAGCCAGGCTGCTTGGAGGGTCCACACGGGTTGCCCGGTGTTCGCGTGCACCTGCCCGGCCCACACGTGTTGCCCAGGGTTCGCGTGCGCGGTCCGGTTCACCGCGGTCCGACCGAAATTAAATGTCGTTGTACCCTAAGCAAAAGCTGATACCCTTGACTTCGGGTGGCATGGGTGCAACGCGGAAGTATCCTATTATTACCGTAACAACACGTTGTATGTGCGCAATGCGGTAGCATTCAATTATACTTGTAGCACGTGTGTTTCACGTGTTGCCACGACGCAGAGGTATTCTACTTAGAGTGCAAAGCGTGTGTTCACGAAGTATCCAATTAATAGGGTAGAGCGTGTGTTTACACGTGTTGCCATGAAAGCGTGTGCCAGGTATTCTACTTAGAGTGCAAAGCGTGTGTTCACGAAGTATCCAATTAATGGGGTAGAGCGTGTGTTTACACGTGTTGCCATGAAAGCGTGTGCTTACTGCCCCACCCCCGGCGCAAGAAAAAGGGAACGAAGTGCTGTACACGTGCGTGGGT
>JASBQL010343356.1:0-12107 GCA_030264975.1 Desmognathus pascagoula | reverse complement strand
AGGACCCTCCCCACCTTACCATGCTGTACCAGGGGTCGCACGCGACCCCAGCAGCGACTAGGGGCACCCAGGGAGCACCCTAACCCCTATTTAACACACACACACGCCCAGCCTAGGGGTCCATTTGGCCCCTAGCTGGCAGAAAAAAAGAAAAGTCCACACACTCCAGACAGACTGTCCTCACAGGAGAGTATTGGGAGGGAGAGGGGCAGGGCTGGCCCCAGCTATACCAGCGCCCTTGTGCGAGAACAGATTTGGTGCGCATCTCCACCATCTGTCATTATTTTAATGACAGCTGGCGTGGCGCCCTTTGTTTACTTTTGGGAACAGTGAGGCACCATTCGATCCCCTCTCGAGCCAGCCCTGGAGAGGGGAGGGTGTTGGCCACAGCATCATGTGTTACTGCAAGTACACTTTTGTCCCTTCAGTTGTGAAGGTTTTTTTAATTTTTACTATGTATGCGGTGATTAGGGACTTCTACTTTTTTTGTTGTGAATTCTTGTTTGTTGGTTTTGTGTGGCGTGTGTTCTTGTTTTTATTTTTTAGTTTTCTCCCTTTTAGCATCATGAAGTGGCATCAAAACAATAATACTATTGAAGATGCCTGAAAAAATGGACTTTGAATGCAGCCAATGTATTCAGAGTCCTATCATGGTGGTTCACAGGCATTAAACAAACAGCATCCCTCCACCTGTCTACCCTTCTGGAACGTTTGTTTTTACTTTGTTTTTCCTTTACTCTTTTTCCTCTTTCCTTGCAAGAGTCCTTCATAGTCGTTGTGCTTCTCTCCCACTTTACTCACTACCCCCGCAAATATCACTCTAGCCCACAGCCACCTTCAGCCACCTCTGCGATTATCACTTCTGCCTGCAGCCCTCGCCAGAAACCCATACCTTCTAGCATCACTCCCACCCAGGGCCACTCATCAGTACCCCTTCCGAGAACATCACTCTTAGCTGATAGCTCATCCGCCCATGCACATCATCTTCCAGCACAGACCACATCTGCTGCTTATTCAAAAAACCAACACCTCAATTCTAGTTGCTTCCTCTATTACTACCAGCACACCCCCAGCACCGCAACCTTGCCTCATACTTCACCTCTACATTTGCCACCCACCCCATACCTTTCCCCAAAACCTCACCTCAACAACCCCCTCCCACCCAATACCTCACATCAGCACCCCCACCTGCCAATGTCTCACTGCACCCCACTAACTAGCTGCCTGCCATTGACACCGCATCTGCCACCTCATCAAAACACTACAACACCCATATCTCATTTGACCACCTTCCACTCACCCATGTCTCGACACAACACTCTCCCATGTCGCATGTCATTAGCCTCCCATTGTCACAGTACCACCACGCCTCACATCACCATAGGTGTGGTTAGGGAAAATAGGGGTGCTAAAGTCCTGAGTGTCCTGGCAAGCACCCCAAAATGAAATTACACTCTACACTTTAGAAATCTTAACGGCACACAAATGGGAGCAAAAAAGTGCTTTTAAACTTTGATTTATTTCCAGGAGATTGGGCTGTAGATCTGAGGCTCTTGAAAATCTGGAAACGCCCCTGAAGGGGGCTGTACACCCGAGTGTCCTGGCAATATTTCTGAATGAAAAGAATGGAAATTGTGTTCTGCACTGCTGTATTCCCAACCGCATGCATATGGGAGAAATAAAAGTGCTTTTGAATTTTCATTTATTCTCGGCAGACTCAGCTGTAACCCGAGACTCTTGGAGACCTAGAAACGCTCCTGCAAATCACCACCTCCCACCCACCAATGTCACCGCCCCATCCATGTTTCACCTCTCCACTCCCCACCCTTCTATGATCACCCCACCCTCAGAAAACATATCATTTGCCACTGCTGTTTTTTGTGATGGAGGAGTTTCTGCAGGCTTGGTCTTAATCATTTTATGTATTTGTGCAGCTCTACCACTACTTCTGCAATAGTTACTCATTCTTTCATTAAATACTTGGTTTGTGGGGCTGTGGCACAGGCCAAATGAGGGCCTACCATGGGTAACTTTTGAAGAGCATGTTTGCCTCAATTATCTTGTCAAATTTGCAGTACTCCTTCCCCACTCCTCCACCACCACCAGCCAGGCACTGCTTGTCCACTCTCCACCTCTCGCCCCTTCAGTTATTTTCTTGCAGTACTCAGTCCAAGTCTTAGCTAATTTTAGACTACAATTTGATCAAAGTAAAATAAAACCAAAAATGGCATTACTTTCCTGAGTTTGTATTTTTGTAGATGCACTTAATGCAGTAACAGCCAGTAAACCCAACATATGTGCACTCAGAAGTTCACATTTCTAACCGATAGTGCTGCCCATCGGCATTGGTACTGTTAGATCTCTCCGCCGCCTTTGATACCATAGACCATGCCATCCTTCTCGATCGCCTGCCGTCAGTCACCGGAGTCACGAACACATGCACACCTGTTTCCCCATGCACACCTGCGTCCAACAGGTGTGCATGGGGAAACATGGGCGGCCCGAAGGGCCTCCATCTGTGAGGTTCCCCAGGGGCCTGCCCTATCCCCATTGTAATTTAACATCTACATGTGCCCTCTGGCTCACTTACTGGAGCAAGTCGGTGTTAAATTTCAAATGTACGCCGATGATATCCAACTAGTGGTGGATCTAGGGGATGGGCAGGTTGTCGGGCAGTTAATCACTGGCCTTTAGTTGGTGCAGTCCTGGATGGGGGCCAAATGGCTACGACTTAATGAACAAAAGACCGAGGTCCTCATCCTGGGCAAAGAGTCACTAAGAGGGCCACCAGTGGTCCCCTGGCCTCATTCCTTTGGGCGTTAACCTGCTCTGGCTATACCCGCAAAGAGTCTAGGGGTGTAGTTTGGTGGTTCAGGGTCAGCAGAAACGCATGTCAAAAAGGTGGTGACCTCACCCACCACCAGCTGAATAGTATGGTGCCAATGTTGCTTTTCCTGGCCCCGGACCATCAGGGCCAGGAGGGGAACCTGTGTTAATCTTTAGTCTTATCTAAGGTATGTTATTGTGACACCATCTTTACTGGGCTGACCAAGAAAGGCAGGGAAGGGGTGAGGAGACTGCAGTACAAAGCTGTGCGCATGGTCATCGGGTTGTGCAAATTCGATCATGTGTCCAATGCCAGGAGACGACTGGAGTGGCTCACCATCGAAGACCAGGTTAAGCTCAATTGTCTGGAGAGCGTTACATGGCATTGGCCCGGTTTACTTACAGACGAGATTTAGCTTGGCCATCCCCAGACATGACCCTTGACCATTTCACCAAGGTCAGATTAGGATTGCCCATTTTAACAAACAAAGAGCTGCAGGCATTGCACTCTCCAGAATAGGCACAACTTGGTGGAATCAACTCCCCACACAACTATGGCTGGAGCACTCATTGCAGTTTCAAACCTCAGGTGAAAGCTCTTTCTTGCGGCAGAAACAGTGAGAGCCTTCTCCATCTTCCCCCTAAATGCCTCGCCAGGGCTCTGTTGAGGGCAGTTGGGGTATGCAGTAATTGTTCTGTAAAGTGAGTGTTTTTAGGGGTTTATGGTTGGGGGTGGCTTTTTGCTTGAGGGGGTGTTTTCTGATTTTTGATTATGTATTGTTCTTTGTCGATTGTTTTGTTGGTTTGTATGATTTGGCACTGCAAAGCCAGTAAGCAGTTGTGCGTGATAATTAAATTATTTTTCATTTCATTTCTATTCCCCCAGGTGAGGCGGTAGGTTGGTGGGTTGGTGCAAGTGATCAATGGGTTAGTGAAGGCATTGGTCGAAGGGGTAAAGGCAGACAATGACTGGTATGGGGTAATTCAGTGGATGGGTGCGTGAGGAGAGGTAGAAAGTGGTTGGATGGAGTGAGACAGTAGGTGAGATGTGGGTGGTGTGCGGTGAGACAAAGGGTGGGTGTGTATGTCAGCCGAAATGGTAGGTGGGTGGAATGAGATGAGAAAATAGGTGGGTGATTGTGGTGTGGGGAGACAATGAGTGAGTGAGTGGATAGGTGGGTACATGCCTCTGTTTTGGGTAGACTGTAAATGGTACGTTGTAGATGGGTGGATTGAGCTGAGACAGTGCGTAGGAGAGGCAGTTTACGTGATAGAGTGTAGGTGAAATCAGGTGTAAAAGAGTATGTGAGACAGTGGGGTGAATTCAGGCAGAGGGTAGGTGAATGGTTATTGTGAGATAACACTAGACATTTGGTGAGACAGTGAGTGGGATGGTGGAAGCAAGGCAGCAGTGGGTGCCTGTTGGTGGGTGGGATCTAGCAAGGCACTGAATTAGTGGGTGGGGCTAGATGAAGCAATAGGTAAGTGGGTAAGGCAGGCAAGGCAGTAGGTTGATGGGTTTGTAAGATCTTTTACAAAAGATTTATTTAATTTTTTGCAGAAAAATACCACTTTCACAAAATTATCTTTAAGGAAGCACCCCAAACAAACCTTGGCAAGGATGTGCTCGCTCTGCGCTTACTACACACTTTGAAAGATGTATACTTATGGGCTCATTTAGAGTGTGACAGACCACCTGGTCTGCCACACTTTGCCGGTGGTCAGCTGTCCGCCTTTAAAGGCGGAACGCCCACTAATTTAAACTTAGCACTGCCGGCAGGATTCCTACCGGAGGTGGAACAGCTCTCTGCTGATAGACCCCTGGCGGATAGAGCTAAAGCAGGCCACTGCTGATATGGTGGTGGCCCCACTAATTGTCACATAGGCAGCGGCCTATGTGCCGTGACTTTGACAGGCGCTGTGCACCCACCTTCATTAAGGTGGTGGTGGCCACCTCAATAACGACATTGAAGGCATGTTAGACTTCTGGGGTGTCCAAAGAAAGTGATGAAAGTTGGACTTCCCTTTCCCCCACTCTGCCAGTAGGACTGATAGAGAGAGAAAAAGGGGGTCCACAAGGACCAGCATGGAACCTTGTCAGTCTGCACCTGCAAAACACAGAAGAGAAAGAAAGAGAGGGTTAACGGAAAGGATAGGTGAAATATAAATTACAGGTTGAAATAATGCTCACCAAATGCGGGTACGACTGGATGTATAGAAGAGAGAACTATGTTGGAGTTCTCTGATATACGGTGATGATGGTTACTGTATTGAATAGGGTTGGAGTAGTCCCCAGTGACTTGAAAGGTTGAGGTTATAGTGTGCAAGGGCCAGAGGCAGAAGCAATCTGTTACACAGGCTAAGGTTCAATACCACAGCGCCGTAAAGCCACAGTACTGTGGCCGGGGCGCAATACAAGTATCTTTTAAAATAACATAACATAACAAACAGTCAAGGAACAAAGACAGTGGAAAAAACCAAAGCCAAACCAGTATGCAAGCTGAGTTGTCGATAACCATGCGGATAATAAACAAAGGCACAGGGGCGAGACAGAAGCAGGTCAGTAAGAAGGCAATAAGGGTCCTGGTACACAGAGTCAAAGTGAAACAAGCATTAGTAATGCAATACCTTTTCGGAGTTTGATTGCATTATATATGAATAAAATGGATATTGAAAGTATTGTAATTGTATTTAATATTCACACTATTCTTTTTATTTGAGTGGAATGCTGTTGAAGTTAAAGAGGGAAATTGCTTTTTTAAATGCAATATTTTTTTGCATGTATATGAAGAGAAATCCTATTTACTTTCCTATGCATGCAAAAATGTACTTCCAAGCTAAATTTAAAGCAAAGATAATACATAATAAAGTTTAAGACTTACCTGTAGATCGCGTTTTTCTGGGGAATTCCTGTAACAGCTGGAGACTTCACCGCCGACGAACAGACAATCCGGCACCTCTGGAACTTCCTCATCCAAGGGCCAGATTTCTCTATTTGTGCATGCACGACTTGAGGGACAGAGTGTGACGGCAACACTATGTGCCCCGACCGCGCGTTATGCAGTGTTGCCAGGTGCATTCATTATAAGCACATTTGTGCTTTTTTTTTTTACTAAGTAACCTCTTGGCACTGCTTAAGGGGTTCCACGAAGCACTGCCTAAAGGTTATTTTGTACCAAAAAAGGCCAGAAGGGCCCTGTTGCAGAGTGGCCCCCTGCTGAGGACCCACTGTGCAACAGTGCACTTCTGGCTGAAAAAGTGCCCAAAAAGCTGATGGGCACTGCTTAGAGGCTTACCCTTAGCAGCACCCATTAGTTTTTTTTAGCACTTTTGGGACCAGAAGTGCTTCATTGTAAAGCGGGCCACCCGCAGGCGGCCCTCTCTGCAATGAGTCATTTGCGGCCCCAGCCTCCTCCTCCTGCCTCCAGTTATCCCCTGCCCACTCTAGCCCCTTCTTTTACCATCAGTCTCTCCTGCACCTGCCCCTTCTGTTACCCTCTAAGAAGCTAAAATCCATCCATCCCCTTTGCCTTACCTACGCTTCAGTACTGAGGGCGAGTACAAAGCATTGTTCACAGATTTTGATGGACAGATACATGATGTCACGTCTCTACAAAGTGCATAACAAACGTGGATACATTGACAGTGGTTTTTATAGATTGGGCCAATGGCATGACCGAGTTCGCAAAATATTGTCTTTACTTTGCTGCGGTTCCTGTTGTGATAAGCTCCTGGGAGCAGGGTGAAGTGTTCACTTGTAGCTTCCTATAAGCTGTTAGAGTCAACAACAAAAGCATATTGCACTTAATGCACTACTTACGAAGCTTATTACACACTGGCGACACATGCAAGAGCCACTGTGAGCTGGGTTGCACAATCACAGCATTCACACACTGACTCAGCGTATACAACGAACAAGCAGTGCAGACTCACACATTCGCCCAGAGCAGTGCATGTCCAATTCAGTGCCATGCATACTCACGCAGTGTGCACTCACATGCACACACACCCATAGCTCTGTGTGTGTTGGCTCCCATTTGCACAAAGCCCACCGCCTGCCCTGCCTCCACCAATGCACCACACTCAGAATAATTTACGTAATGATTTGAATGTGGCTCGCTCCTTTAATTATTCTGAACACAGCTAATTATTGCAGCCGGGAGAGCAGTGGCAGAAGCAGCGCTTCCCACTAAAGCGCTTATGCAAAAAGTGAGAGCAATGGATATCACAGAGGAACTAAGGGGCTTTGCTATATTTGCCTTGGAGGCAGAAGACGTGGGCACACTGTTACAAAATAAAATAATGATAATAATGTGTATGGGCAGCGTGTCGATGGACCCAATTCACAAATCAGTTACGTTTGTGGATACGTTTGTTGTTTCACATTGGAATCAATGGGAGACACACAAACGTAAGTCTTTTGTGAATATGGTCAAATGTGTATAAGACCGCCAAACACCAGAGCACTGAAAGGGAAATATTCTATATTATAATTGATATGCCTAGTTTTATGTACACCCCTGATTATTTTATATTCCACACACACCCAGCACAAGGGAAAATAACTCCAAACACCCCCCAACATAGAGAGGCAAACACAAAGATACACACGGAAGTACACACACACGTGCACTCCCCTCCAGATAGGACTAAACACACAGCACCTCCTTGTAGGCGAGGTGTTGGCCACACACACACACACACACACACACACACACACACTCCCCTCTGGATATAAATAAACACACTGCGCTTCCTTGTACGTGAGGTCTTGGCCACACAAAAACACACAAACGCACATACACACACACACAACATGCACCCCCCCCGCCCTCCACTCTGGATAGGATTAAATAAACAGCGCCTCTTTGTAGGCGAGGTCATGGCAAGACACCACCCCCACACACTCCCACCCTCTGGATATTAAAAAAACACCTTGCAGGTGAGGTCTTGGCCCCACAGACTTCACGCGTTGCCACTTTTTTTTTTGTTTTCCTGCTGAGCATTAATTTATTAAAATACTGCTACATCCTGTTTACAAAGTTGACAAAGGTCATGTGACCGGAGTGGAGAGGGGATTGAGAGGCGGAGTCTGCAAGCCCAGATTCGGACTGGGAGAGAAGAGGTTCAGTAAAGAAAAATCTAAGCATATTCACCTGTGGCGTTGTATTTAAATTAAAAAGAACACTTCAAACACTGTGTGGTTTTGTGCTCGTTGAAGATCCGTCTCGCCCGGACAGCTGTTTCGTTTTACCGCTGTGTAAATTGTGTTTAGTTTTCAGTAGTCACATTTTAGCGCAACAGTGTGCAACTAAACAATATCCCCACAGGGCCCAGAATATATATGTATGCTTTCATAGATCCATATGAAGATACAGGCATAATGTGCGTAGAGAGAGGGAGAACCAGTGATACAGTTCTGTGGCATACTGTGTGCCAGGGAGAGGTGGGCAGGGATGCTGGACACAGGCACGCCCACTGCCACTGCATACAAGGACAGACACCGGAGTCCTCGGGCAGTCACTGAGGTCCTGGCCCCACCCACCCACATGTCATCACGCCACCCATATGTCATCGGGTGCTTTTTCTTGGAGTTCCACATGTGAACTCTCCAAGACTCATAATCGGCACCACAATCTTCCCGTTAAAAATGAGGTGCTGTAAGTACCTTTCTCACACACAAAAAATACAATGCTATCCTGTTTCTTAATTGATAAATTAGTTTGGGCAAATTAGGCATTTTTCTGATATAGATTACACCAGAGAAAAACTTGCCCAAAATTTAAATAGCTTTACAGTCCTTTGACAACCTAAAAATTACAGTTTTGTTTGAATAAAGTGAAGTTCTTCTAAGAAAGGAAATAATGGTTTCTAGCTCCCATGGTGTATTTAGCAAATTAATGTAGATGTTGAACAGATTCAGTCTCCTAACCACATGAGCGCATTTTATCTACATCAAACGTGCATAAATTTGCTCAACCTGTAATGTAAATGCACACATTCTGAATCTTGTCCATCTGGATCCATTGGCTCTCCACGAAGCTTGAGAGCTGCGAGGAGCGCTTCAGGAATTGACAGACATCTACAATGTTTAGAACTTAGGTTTAACTGCACCAGTTAGGCCTTCCATTGCACTGTTTTTGTCCTGTCAATACTTTGTAAGCTTGCGGCATGTGATAAATAAAAGAAATAAATTGGACAAATAGAACAGGAGTTTGTCCTCTTCTAAGGGAAGAAAAGTTCTAACAGGTGATGCCCAATTTAATTTTGGTTCTCATGAAAATTCATAAATTCTCTCATGACTTTACTCAGGTCAAATGTTGGTGGTATCTGACGTGCCCTAATATCATAGGCGTCATTAGAGGTGGGCTATGGGGGATAAAGCCCTGAGTGTACTGGCAATAGCCCCAAATGAAAAGAATAGAAATTGCATTCCGCACTGCTGGAATCTTAATAGCATGAACATGGGAGCAATAAAAGGGCTTTTCAAAGTTCATTTATTCCTGGCAGACTGGGCTATATTCCGGAGTCTCGCAGAATATTAATATCTAAATTAATGGATGGCCTTGATTTAGACTGTTTGCAACATTTTTTTTATGCGAGGTTCAATAGGCACAACTGCATTGGGCTCCCTGGGCTTTGGCCCCCCGCCACCGAAATCTATGGATCTTACATTTAGCCCATTTTGAATTTGAGTGTTGCAGTTATTACACTCAATGAAGAAAAAGAATTAATATGCATGATATGGTTAATGCTTGCTAATGTATTTTTTTAAATTAAAATTTGCCCTTGATTGTAAGTCGCTACATTCATACTGCCTCCAAATCAACGAGCCCCGTCCCACAATTTTAAATTAACCCACCCCTCGCCCCGAAGTTGAAGAACAGCTTCCTGGGCTCCAAGCCCTGTCTGCGAGCAGTCTGCCACACAAAGAAGAGTTCTAACAGTGTTTATGCCATTGCTTTTATGTTCATTCTGTTTAATAACTTATTATCATCGTCATCATCCATAGACAAATTTGCCAATCGGCCTTAAGATGCTAAAAACATGCAAATGAAAAAAAGAATCTAATTAACAATCTGTTAAAATCCCATTTAAAATCAGCACAACGTCTTACTAGCCTCTATTCTCATCAAGACTGGTTCAGGTTTGGAGAAAAAGTACATTTCACTGCTTTCTTGAAACTTTATTTGCAGTTTAGAGCCCTAATCTCTGAGCATTAGAATTACGAGCATTCTAATGTGGCCTTGTTTTTGGGTTTAGTTTTGAATAATATGGTCTTATTTGGGGTGGGTGTTTTTTTTTATTTGAGGAGGTGGACCTGGACTTTTATTCATTTCAGGATCTGGCAATCCGCGAGCCTGTTCGGAAGAAGGAAACAGTGACAGGCGTGCAGGGAAAGGAAGGGGTCCTTTCCTCTTGTAACCTTGAAGCCTGGGATGGGGCTTGCTGCGTTTCGGCAGATATCCAAAGGTTGTGTGAGCGATGTGCCTAGTTTTTTAAAGTGCGCGTTAGCTGTGTAACTGGCAAGTCTTTTCCTAACGGTGACGTGTCATGCCAGCACTGGACATAAAGCGCGATTCTATACAGGGCACTGGGAGAAATGACACAGACACATGTTTTTACAACAGTTCATTCTGCAACTGTAAAAATAAGCTCCACTCCTTGCTACTTTTAAAACCGGATACATCACTGAGCCTGGCTACTGTTGCAGGCCTGGAAAGCTCAATGTATAACAATAGACTGTTCGCTAATAAATATGTTTTTTTCACGTTTGCGAATAGGATAAATGCAAATTCAAAATGAAAGACGGAAAAGGCAATAAATAATAAATTTGCTGTTCTATTCATACAATCACAGTTTGTTTGTCCCAAATGAGATCGATTATTCTTGAACAAAATATTTTCAGCAAAACTAAATTGAAACATGCTGTAACTGTCTCACTTTCTCGCTTCCCACACGAAACAGCTGCCGGTCATTTAATGAGCAGGCGGCACCCAGACAATAGATCTCATCACAGGCGCTGCACAGCTGAAACCGGGATCGTGCTGCTGAGACACAGACAGCCGATGCTGGCATGGGTGTGCGCTCACACACTGGGCTCCTGCTCAGCTGCGAGGCACGGACGGGCATGCGGTCTTCAGAGAGCAGTATGCCCGTGCTAAGCAGAGCTATAGGCTGGCCCCTGCCGCGTCCTAGCGCTTCGGTGGCAACAGTGCCGGTGCGTGGCAGATGTTGCTGCTGCTACAGAGCCCCCTCATTTTGCATGTTCTACCGAGCAACTGCGGCTTCTGCAGATTTAAAAGACACATACCGAAAAAAGTGCATAGCATTGCAAGTGCACAATAACAAAGATGGCGGCTTCACAGAAATTTCAGACATAGGATGGCCACGCCCAGCACCACCGCATTCAATGACGGACACTGCCAGTCCTCGAGTCCTCAATACAGCAATGGCCACGCCCACCCACACGTCACTATGCCGGCCATATCGGATTGGGAATGCTGCATTAGGCCTTGCGCAAGCAGCGCTGGTGTCCCAGCCTGCAGCAACGTGTCCTGGGCTAGATACAGGTACATACGGGTACCAGGACAGGCAGCCACTATCACCTATACTTTTCGGATTGTGCAATGCCTGCTTCGCAGGCATTGCACCCGAAAAGGTAAAAAGAAATGTCTCCCTGGGGCTACATTTACAGCTTGGACAAATTGTTTAGAAAGCATCATCTCAGCCTGGTTGTAGAACTCTGAAGCATTGCCTGCTGCCTCACCAATGGTGATTTCAGGAAGGGTGTACAAAAATACAAGCATCTTCCTTCCTCACCTAAACAGTTTAAAAGTACAGCTTTTTCCTTTCTACACTAAAGTTTTCTCCGCCAATTGCTAGCAGATATGAATCAAAATTTTATTTCCATTTTTTCCTTGGTGTTAATTAACAGCCCAATTGAGTCCAGGTCTAATGTCGCACCATTGGGCAACAGGCCATATCTAACACAAATGCCGTGTATTTTCTGTATATACCTATAGCCTAAAGGATTCAATAGGACCTCCCTCAAACATTTTGAGACCAATTTCTCCTTCGTTATATTATTAATGAAGTATCTCAGTATGCAAATATCAATTCGAACATCAATTGGACATAACTCCAGGTCAAGAAAGAACGGCCACATAGATGCCCCTGAGGGGAAGCCGACAATCCTCCTCCAGAATTGTCTCTCCCACCTGGCTAGCTGTTCCTGCAGATCAAAGCCCCAGATTTCACAGCCATACAGCACCCCACTC
>JASBQL010332270.1:0-12448 GCA_030264975.1 Desmognathus pascagoula | reverse complement strand
AAGTGCCTGGAGTGCGCGGTCGAGCGCAGCGGCTCGAGTGAGGCGGGCGTTGGAGGCTTAGCGGCTGTCTGAGGCTGCTGACGTATTCTTCCATCTACCTCCTGCCCCCTTTGCTTGTTTGGCCAGAATCCATTCCTGCTTTGCTCCCACTACAAGTTGCAACTCTAACTGCGAGGAGGGACTGCTACTCCCAGCATCCATCACTCACCTGCCTCGAGGGCTCCTCCCTCCCTCTTCCAGCTGATCCACTCGGCACCTTAAAAGTGCCTGGAGTGCGCGGTCGAGCGCAGCGGCTCGAGTGAGGCGGGCGTTGGAGGCTTAGCGGCTGTCTGAGGCTGTCCGAGGCTTCTCAGGCTGTGAGGGCAGGCTTTGAGTAGGGTGAGTCTAATTGCACTCTTATTTTCTGCTTGACCCTCTTTTGCCTTGTGTCCTCTGCCTTGATTCACTTGGCACTTTACTAGTTTCTAATTTAACATGCCGATCACACGACAGGCCAATAAACTAGTGGCACCGCTGCAAAGCAGCACTCCGTCGTCAACCCAGAAAATAATCGATTCTTTTATCAGCTCGAAGAGGATTTTAAATACTTTTCCCACACAGCCTACTGTTACATCTAATATAGTTTCACTAACTTCTAACCCCCCAGTAATAGAACAAGAAACTGCTGCTCTTTCTGAACCATGTTCTTCTGCAATTAAATTGATCACACACACTGCTTTGATTCATAACTCTGATGTTGATCAAATTCTTACTGCACTTCCAACAATTGAGAACGTTCAATCAAGCCCTAAGCATAATTCAGCAGCTTCAGCTAATAATACTCTCATTCCGACTGTGGTGGATTTATCAGCGTCCCTGAATGACTCGGTGGGACCTCTTGAGGTGGATTGTTCTGTAATTAATCCACCACCGTCTATGGAACCCGAGAAAAGTATACTCCATCTGGGCATAATAGATAGAATGGCAAAAGCGTTAGAATCTATGACCGATTTAATTGCGGCTCAAAAACTTACAATTGATACCTTAAAGACCAAGATTGATGATAATCACGCTGCCACTAATAAAAACTTTGCCCAAATACGGAGTATGCTGACGACTACTAATAAAAAAAGCGAAGCGGTAGAGGACCTAGTCAAAGAAGTTCTTAAAAATCAGATTAGCTGTAAGTCATCTACGACACAATCATTAAAAGAGACGCAACGACTCTCAAGATCTTTGAGTTCAATTGATGACAAAATAACAAAACTTTTATCAACCTTTGGCAGTAGCATTCCATCTAAGTCCTCCACGAAGGAGCCGCTACAGTCCTCTCTCAACCCAAAGGCTCAGGCCTTTGACCCAATAGTCACTGCAATTGCCTCCTCCCCTAAATTAAACTGCGCATCGGCTATTTCTCATCCCCCTGATTCTTTGTCCGACTCACAAACACTTGATCACTCTCCAGTGTTCTGTAGACATTTGATTGACTTTTATCCATTATTCCCAGCCGATGATGGTTATCACAACCACTCTTTTAACATAAATGCATTGCTGTCTATTTGCAGTTACCATCCCTACTTAAGAAACATAACACCCGATGATTTTGGCCATTGGAAATACATCACCAGGTCTGATAATACAACGATCACTCGGGTTCAAATAAAAAGTCCCTTAATTTTTGACCTTTTATGGGATTGTAACATATTTTTTTTGTCTCGTGGCATTGAGGTTTCTAGAATTCAAGATGCAGGTGTGCAGCAAGGAACAACTGATGGAGCTTTACGGACTTCTAAGTCTTTATCAGTTACACCTAAAAGGAAATTACCAAGTAATACTAAAGATCAACTCTCGCCTGCTCCTAAGAAGAAACCATGTGTTTTCAGATCCTTGGCGCCAATTCAACAAACGCAGACAAGCCTAGAATCTAATTTACCAGCGGAATTGTCTGACACAAGCTTGATTGGTGAAGCTGAGAACATTGAAACTTATCTTTGATCCAATGCCTCTTGAAAGAACCACTGTTTGCTCTCCTGAACCTCTTAGAGGACTTTCTTGGAACTGTGCAGGGTTTCCTAAAGTTGAGCATCAAGAAATTTGGGCTTCGTTTACTCAATTTGATTTTATTTTTTTGCAAGAGACATGGCTTTTACAACCTATTTGTGTAGATGGCTTTTCCAGTTTTTTTCAAAACGCCCTCCCTTCCAAGAAGGGCCATAATGCGGGTGGGATTTGCATTTTGCTAAACGTAGCCAGGAACTGGAAAGTCATAACAGTTTGGGCTGATCTACCAGGTGTCATATGTTTGAGAGTGCAGCTATCGTTAGATGCATTGAATTTTAATCTTTATATACTATTGATCAGTGTATATATTCGCCCGGCTCTACTTAGTGCAAAAGATAATTATCAATTATTAGATAAATTGAGCCTGTTCTTTGACCAGTTGTTAACTAAATATCCACTTGATGTTGTCGTCTGTGGAGGCGATTTTAATTCTTACTTATACTACCCTAATGAATTTATTGATTGGGAAGAAAGTCATACCTGCATTGAACCATGGAAACTTAGTCCCTATCATATACCCCCTTTACTTTCGGCACCTGCCAGGAAAATGATAGATCTTATTATCTCTCATGACCTGGTTATACTAAATGGTAGAATTCCGGGCCATGACAGCTTTGCACCGACGTTCATCAGAGGCAAGCACTCCTCTTCAATTGATTATATATTAATGAGTGCTCAACATTTTAATTTTGCTGCTTCAATGGTATATCAATGGTCTCCGTATAGTGACCATGCTCAGCTCAGATTGACATTTACACTTCATCCCTTAACTGCCACTCATACCACCTATAAAGCTGGGGACCAGATTAGCATACATAAGGCTCTGCGAGTTAAATTAAACAACACGCATGTGTTTAATTACGATCGCCTTCTTGACACCTTACTTGAGATTATGACTATTGATATACAAGCACCTATAGATGTATATGACCACAATATCGCTTTAATTCATAATTTTCTGTGGTCTTCGACTGAATCACACACCAAAAAATTGAACCAGTATAACCCGTGCAGCAACAATGCTTGGTTTGATATGGAATGTCGCCTCTTAAGGCGTAAGCTTTGGCGTGCTGCTACTATTTTTAAATCTGGGTTTTCCTCGGCCATTAGTTATACCTATCTTCGGGCTCAATATAAGTCTATATTAAAACAGAAAAAAAAGGCCTATGCCCTGCATCAATCTCAACAACTATTTGACTATCTGACTAGGCAAGACACGGCCGCCTTTTGGCAAGTTTTGAATAATATAATTGCGGATGGTACGTTTGTTCCCCTTGCGGTTCACGTAACAGAGAACGGTTGGACGGATTTTGTAACCAAATTATACAATGGTAATTCATCTCCAGTAATTAATTCAATGTCTGTAAATACCCCTTCTCTTCCATTAACCGACATATCTACTCTTAGCGCTTTGATGGGCAACCTTAAACCCTCCAGAGCCCCTGGCCCTGATGGGATAACGGCTTATCATATTAAACTGTCCATTAATAAATGGGCTAAGTTAACACTTCCTGTGATAAACTATGCTTTATCCATGTACAAACTCCCAGATTCATGGAAAGGTTCAATTTTAGTTCCTGTCCATAAAAAAGGGGATCAAACTGTACCGGGTAATTATCGTTTGTTGGCTCTTCTCGACACTCCCGGGAAAATATACGCATCACTTTTACATGAGAAACTAAAAGATTGGTGCAATGATAATCATGTACTTCCCCTTTCTCAGACAGGGTTCAGAAAAGGATTCTCTACACTTGACAACATAATGACCCTTCAACTTTTAAATGAGAAATATGTTAATCTTAAATCGGGGAAACTCTATTTAGCTTTTATAGACTTCCAAAAAGCGTTTGATAGCATCTCACGTGAATTGCTCTGGGAAAAAATGTTTTCCATCGGTGTTGACCCTGCTTTGATTAAAGCGATATCTTGCCTTTATACTGATACTTGGGTTCGAGTAAGGTGGGGCCGGGATAACGAGCTTTCTAGAAAAATCATCACCACCTCTGGCCTAAAACAGGGCTGTGTCCTGGCCCCTCTACTCTTTAATATTTATATCTCTGACCTTCCCTCTTTTCTTGCAAATAACGATTCCTTGCCACCTAAAATGGGAGGTCATAATATTAATATCCTGAGTTATGCAGATGATCTGGTTCTGCTTGACCAAACGCCATCGGGGCTGAGGAACGGACTAAAGAGATTAATCACATACTGTCACCAAAACAGCTTAACGATTAATTATTCTAAATCTAAAGTGATGGCACTGGGCAAAAACGCCATTCGGAGAGCTTGTGTTTTGACGGAAGGTTCTTTGGAATACGTTGATAAATTTATTTACCTAGGTTTGACATTATCCGAGAAAGGTAATTGGCTGGCCCATCACTCCCGAATTAAAACTATGTGTGCAGCCTTGACCGCATGCTTCAACAAAATCAAGCATAGAATTTGTCTGGAGGGAGTTACCCCTCTTCTTATCCTTTATGACTCTAAATGGAAGGGTAAAATATTATATGGCTGCGAACTATGGGGCACCCAAGCTATTCCCGTATTAAAACTTTGTGAAGCACAATTTTGGCGAAAAATGTTACAACTCCCCCCCTCTACTCCTATAGAGGCTTTGACCCTGGAATTAGGTATTTATCCAATAGCTGCAGCTGTCGATTCTCGTATCTTAAACTATTGGCGGGCAAGACTCACTGCTAGCCAAGTTTCATTGGTACGAGATTGTATGATTGAAGCTCTTGAATCGCAAAAGTCCTTTGATTCGGTTATGATCTTTAGATCTCTTTGCAACCGATTAAATATCCATCCCCCCAGCCCTGAGTTGCCGGTTGATTATGAATGGCTTTGGGGTTTTGACTTCAAGAGCTTGGCTCGTGGCCACCATTTCTCGAACTGTATTAAGCATTGTGAGAAATTATCATCGCTTAGGGCATATTTAACTTGCAAAACACATGAAGGATGTGAACTCTATTTAATGAAATCAGATTCAATGATAGTTTCTAGAATCTTTTTAAAACTGCGAATGGGCTTACTGCCCTTTAGATGGCAGCTAAAAAACGCTCGTCGACAGTGTTCTAGTTGCCAGGAAAGTGAGGATAACATAATTCATATATGCACTGAGTGTCCGATGACTTATGAGCTGAGACAAAGATGGCTTCGAAAGTATATAATTGCAAATGGTACGACCTGTTTTATGTTTATATTGCAAGAAACTGTTTTTTCAGACATTGTAAAAATTTACATTTTTTTAAAATCTGCATTTAAAGTTAAAAATTTAAGTTTGTGGTAATACATTGGTCAATTTTTGGCTTGCTTATCTAGTTTGGATTTTATGTAATTAATATTTTGATATCTTTCCTTTTTGTCTTGTTATAACCGTTATGGTTGAATAAAGACTTGGTTTTTAATAAAAAAAAAAAAAAGTAACAATCAATGCAAAATTCATACAGAGCCTTAGGATAGCAGTTCATTAGTCTTATAAATTCATGAAGTACATTTCATCAGTATTCATCAATTCTCTCCACAAAGTGAAGGTATAGTGAGCCAACCGTCCCTATAAATTCATGAAATACATTACCCTCAGTATGCCTACCAAATTGCAGACAAATCCTGGACATAACTAGCGCCCAGCCATAACAGATTCATAAAATACAATATATAAAAACTTTAACCTAATACCATTATACTACCAGTCATACACACAATCCACTACAAACATCCTTCCTACATAAAACCAACTCCCACACCAATCATATCAAAATCTATAATATCTACCAAAGACTTCCATTAAACTCCACACACTCCCCTTGCCCACATTTCCCTTGTCCACTCCCATCCAATCACTCATACATTCCGCTCATTCTTTCTCTTTCCTTTCTCTTTCCCTATTTTCTTTCTCTTAATCCCCTTTTTCCTTCCTTGAATATGTTTTTATTATTGTATTTCTTAAAAATACTAAAACGAACAATTTAACATACAAATTACATAAAATGATCAAACAAAATTACTCAGGCAATTTCATTTAACAAAAAACCTCACCATATCAACAATCCAACACCAACACCACCATAATATACACACCAATCTACCATCCACTCCATACATCCCCACCTATATACCACACAAATTCCCAATCACCACTCATTCATCCTCCTCCACTTCATCCCCACTCCTCACATAAGCATCGAACCACTCCCAACAATATTTCGGCATGTTACCAGAACCCAATACCTCAGGAATGCGACTCTCAATAGCTTGACAATAAACCATCGCTCTCATCCAAGTATCCACTCTAGGCGGTTCTTGCCTCATCCAAACCATCGCAATGGTGCGTTTAGCCAAGAGAAAAGCCAAACCCAGAAACTTGCGCAAAAGGGGGTCCATTTTTCCCATGCAACCCAACAAAACCACAACAGGCTCTCTATCAATTGACCTTCCAACCATCCTATCCAATTCATCACAGACATTACACCAAAAATTCTGTACCACCGGGCACTCCCAGACCATGTGATAAAAGGTGGCCAATCCCGCACGACACCTTCCACACATGACATCCATACCCTGGACAAACTTCGCCAGGCGCAGCGGCGTGAGATACCACTGTGTCAAGTATTTGTATTGGATTAAACGGAATCGCATCGCAGTGCTTACTGATTTAGTATGCTCACATGCCATCCTCCACTGAGCTTCTGAAAGCACCATCCCCAGATCTCTATCCCAATTCTCCTTGACCTGCAATGGTTGCACATGAGCCATTTCCTGAAGAATCCTGTACAATTGAGATACCGGTCTGCCCCCCTCGGCCACCGACATTAAGCCCTTCACAAGTTGTGAGTCCTCTGGTATCAGTTGTCCTAAGCCCCACCTATGTCTGATAAATGCTGTAACCTGCAAAATCACCAGGGCAACTGCCGCAGTACCCCCCAGATCACCAAGTAAACCCCTTTTGGTTTTAAGGATCCCGTTCTCATACAGGTCTCCCATGCATTCATACCCCCTTTCATGCCAATGTGCCATCCCCGCCCGCAGGGAGGCCTTAAGTGCCAGAGGGGAGCCCAGCAGAGGCATAGCTTCATGGAACGGAGTCCTCTGACCCACATCCGCCAAAGCAATTTCCCAAACTCTCAGAGAGGTCCTGAGCGGCGATGGGGGCAAGCCCCTGTATGTCTCTGGTGCAGACACATATACCCCAATCTCCATCGGACGGCATTGCTGCTTCTGCATTAGTACGTGTCCCAGGTTGTCCCTACCCCCTAACAACTCCACTACATGCTGAAGTTGCGCAGCTTTGTAATAAGTGTAAAAGCATGGCGCAGCTAGTCCCCCCCTATCAACACTTCTAGTCAAGGTTGTGTATGCAATCCGTTTCGCTCCATTTCCCCAGAGAAGCTGGATCGCTAATTTCCTACAAGCAGCGAAGAAACTTTTTGGTATCTGGTATGGATAGTGCGCAAAGACATACAAAAAGCGGGGGATTACCAACATTTTTAGGATTGCCACTCTACCAGCAGTGGTCAGAGGGAGTTTTAACCACAGACGAATCCGAGGCTCGAAATATTTTAACAATGCCCCAAGATTTTTCTGAAAAGCCACCCTGACATCACGAGCCACATACAGTCCGAGGTAACCTATCCCATCAGGCTCATAACGCAACGCCGTCCCCTCGACCAGTTGTGGCCCAGCCCTCGCAAGGGGGAACAATGCAGACTTGTCCCAATTAATGTGTACACCTGACATCCTGCCAAATCTATCATATTCTTCAATCACTCCTGCCAAGTCCCCACGCGGGTCTCTTAAATATATCAACATATCATCCGCATAGAGCGAAATGACATTTTCTAAGCCACCCGCCAAGATCCCTTTCCCTGCTAGCTGCAGCCTCAGAGTAGCAGCCAGTGGCTCCATAATCAATGCAAATAGCAGGGGAGAAAGGGGGCAACCCTGCCGCGTCCCCCTCCCAGCCCGCAATGCCGCCGTGCGCCTCCCGTTCACACATATTTTCGCTGAGGCATTAGAGTATAATACCTGCAACATATTAATAAAGCCGGGTCCCACATTGAACGCCCGCATAACTTCAAACATGTACCCCCAATCCACCGAGTCGAAAGCCTTGGCAGCGTCAAGGGACACCACCGAGGCTTCCGTATCCTGCTCTACCAGTGCCATCACCGTCGTTAACCGTCTCAAGTTAAAAATAGTGGACCTACCAGGTATGAACCCAGCTTGGTCAGGATGTACTAACCTACCCAACAGCGGTGTCAGTCTAAGCGCCATAGCCTTTGCCAGAATTTTAATATCATTATTAATCAACGAGAGGGGACGATAATCCCCACAGTCTACACCAGATTTATTGGGTTTTAATAATAAAACAATAGTCGCCTCAGCCATGTCAGCCGGCAGCTCGCCCTTAGCGCAGGCCTCCTCCCAAACTTTGACCAATAGTGGCAACAATCTTGAGGCATACCTTTTATAAAAGGCTATTGTGAGACCATCCGGTCCCGGAGCCTTACACGAGGCCAAACACTTCAGTGCTATTTTCAATTCGGTTTCAGTGAGGGGGCTGTCTAACTCTCGCTGCTCCTCTGGGGTGAGTTTCGGTAGCGCCAGAGGCGCCATATATCTACGGGCTGAACCTGTATCAAAGTTGCCTCTCCTATCGTATAAGCGGACAAAATAGGCGTGCAAGATCTCCCGTATCTCCCCATCCTCTGTACATAGAGCCCCCTGTGCACCCCTGAGGCTCACGATCGTATCCTTCGGCCTACTCCCCCTAACCACAGCTGCAAGTACCTTACCAGGGCGTTCACCTAGCATATACGATCTCACTCTATATGGCCACAACAGAAAAAGATTTTCCCTATCCAGAGCACTCTCAAGAGCCGCTACTCTAGTTCGAACCTCTCCATTGTAGCCTGGCCCCCGACTGATGATAGGAGCCTCTTCCAGAGCATTCAGCTCCCCCCGAAGTTTCGTGATATCAGCTCTAAGGCACTTCAAGAGCCCCCCTTCAAGACCCAAACAAATCCCACGTGTATATACCTTTAGGGCCGCCCAAGTTGTGGCACAAGAAGTGTCCCGAGGGTCGTTAGCTTGGAGATACACATCCAATGCAGTAGCAAGCTCTGCAGAAAACACTGAGTCCTTCAATGCTTCACTCTTAAATGTCCATCTAACCTCTCGTATACCACCCACCCACTGCATCCCCATCCACACCATGGAATGATCCGACAGCGTTCTTGCTTCAATCACACATTCACTCACATCCGCCATCCATTCCCTTGAACAAAAAATATAGTCTATTCTAGAATAAACATCATGAGGCGAGGAATAGAACGTGAACTTTTTCTCATCAGGATGTAACCCTCGCCAGACATCCGCCATTCCATATGTCTCGGCCCAATCAACCACATATTGCGCTGCTCTAGCAATTCTACCAGAGCGGTCTTGCGTTCTGTCTAGTACACGATGCATGGTCATATTCAAATCTCCAGCAACCAGCCAGTCAGTGTACATTCCAGGGCGTAATAAACGCAACGTTTTCTCATAAAATTCAACAGTATCCACATTGGGACCATAGATATTCAGCATTTGTACATGTTTACCCTGTAACATCCCGGAAACATACAAAACCGACCTTCCACATCCTCCACCTTCTTCTCGAGTTGGAATTGCAGAGACTTATGAATCAAAATTGCCACACCCCTGGACCCTCTGGTGTGTGAGGCAAAATATCTGTGTATCCCCCATCTACGAGCAAACTTCTCGCTGTCTTCCCTCAACAGATGTGTCTCCTGTAAAAACGCTACTGCAACCCCTGCATTTTGAAGTAAGGATAACACACGTCTCGCTTTAGTGAAATTATTCAGCCCCCTCACATTCCAAGTTGCCAATTTAATGTTTTGCGTCGCCATAAAACAAATTATAACCCAACAGACCTAGCCTCGCTCTCCAAATTGCCCAATTCAACCATTCACCACTTCTCCACACACCCCTACACACCACATACCACTCACACCATACACTCTCATCAAAACAAAGCTGTAAACAATACCCCCTAAACAATCCCCTCCCACGCCAGGTACCCCCCAACCTGCACCTAGCTCCCTGAACCTGAACTACCACCTCCAACAACTCCCTCCTCACCACTACACCCATTGTAACTTTACTTTTCAGGTCATCGTGACTACACGCCTGTAACCGACCAGCATCACGCCAGTCCGCCTCAGAGCCCCTATCTGTCCCGCACACCACACCTCCCGAGCCCCAAAGGCGCCAGCACTGCATAGATCCGCCCAATGTAAATGTCACAGCAACTAAATTTCTACTGCGGCTGCAGTGTAAAACAGTGGCAATAGACAGTATCCAAGCCTAAACAGGGGAGCGCCTGACCAGCTACGGACACCAAGACCTCAACCATTTACACGCACAGGATATACAGATTGCAGATCAGAATCTGTGCCCATCAGGGCTGTTATTAAAGAGAGCCTCGCATCTGCACACCCACTTCCTCCTTCATGCCACAGTCTCTGCTACATGCACCATCGCCTGGGCAACGACCACATTACTCCCACGCCGCGGGGCTGCACCCGGAGAGTGCCGCACCTCCCAAGCCCCAATCGTGTCCGCCAGTCTCTGCATCTCATTGCCATTCGTCGTGGTGTTCACCTGAGTTGGACTCGCCCTCGATGGCGCACCCCCACCACGAGGGGGACTCCTCGGGGAACGACGTCCCAGAGATTCCACAAACGCAAATACGGCTGCAGGTTCTGTAAAGAAATGGGCCCTGCCTTCATGCTCCACCCGCAGCCTGGAAGGATAAAGCATTCCATATTGCAGCTTTTTGTCCCGCAGTGCCCTCTTGGCCGCCCCAAACCGACGCCTCTGTTGCTGCACCGCGAGCGTGTAATCCGGGTAAAACTGCAAGGATACATTTTCGTAACGAGCCTCCCCCGCGGACCGTGCAGCTGTTAGCAGAGCGTCCCTGTCCCTGTAATTAAAGATCCTGCATATGACAGTCCTGGGATCCGCTCCAACAGGGGGTCTGGTCCCCGGAACCCTGTGCGCTCTCTCTATCAGGAAGAACTGGGAGAGCCGAAACGTAGGAAGAGCAGCCCGCAGCACAGCCTCCATGTGTGCCTCCATATCACGAGGATCGTGCCCCTCAGGAAGACCAATCACGCGAATGTTATTGCGCCGACTGCGCCCCTCCGCATCCTCTGCGCGTCTCTCCAGATCTCTTACTTTCTTTTCAAGTTCCAAAATCTGATTGCGGGTTGGACCCGCAGTGTCCTCCAAAGCGCTCACTCTCCCCTCAACCTCCTGCATACGGGTGCCAAAAGCTGTCATCTGCGCACAGGTATTGTCCACCTTAACTGTTAGCCGATCAACCGCAGAGGCGACATCTGTCAGCATTCCGCGTAGCTCGACGAGAATGGACGCAACACTCCCAACAGCGTCCTCAGAGAACCGCACGGGCTCCACGGCGCCAGCTTGACCCCCCACCGGGGTCCTCCCCGGGGCGGAACCCCCCGCTGTGCCATCCCGGCCCCCCTGCCAGGTCACGCAGGGGGCCGAGCATCCCCCTGCGCCCCCCTGGGCTCCAGTCGAGGCATCATCCAAAGCAGGGCATAGCGTGGTATCCCCATGGGCACATCCATGCGCCCCGCTCAGGGCGGGCTCTCCTACCACAAAGTCTCGGGCTCCGTTCCGCTCCCCGCACGGGGCAGGCCACCCCTCCTCATCACCAAGACGCCCACTTCGGCCCCCGGCCGGGGCTGCGACCCCCACAGCACCAACCTGGCTCTCACTCTGAGACCCGCACGGGGCCACGCTCTCCGCCACACTGTCTCGTCCTCCACTCCGTGTCCCGCGCAGGGAAGGTCTCCCCGATCCGCCATCTTGGCTTTTACGGGAGGTCCCGCTCGGCGTGGCCTTGCGGGCGAATTCGGGCATGGTGCGCTGCTTTTTGCTGCAGCCCGGTTTCGGCATTGGGCTCCCTGTCGGTACACGAACCCAACGGTCCCGTCCTCGGCACCCAGCGGCCCGGGAAAGCGCTCAATTCAGGCGGATATTTTGGCGGGCAGACGGGAGCTCCTCCAGACGTGACCGCTCACTTAGCCCTCCATCACGTGACCCCCGATGATTGCACCAATTGTTAACTATACTTTGTCAATGCTTCAGATAAAATTCCATAGAAATGATTTTTTTGATAAAATAGATAAAATGATTTCGACTTTCATTTGGAATAAAAAAAGAGTCAGAATCTCTTTAAAAAAAATTACAAGAACACAAAAAATATGGTGGAGTACAAATTCCTAATTTTAAAAATGACCAACAGCATGGTGGTGGGCGCATTCACATTCCCAGTCACATCTGTGTCCAAGATGGCTAGAATGGGAAAGAAATATTA
>JASBQL010321190.1:0-12483 GCA_030264975.1 Desmognathus pascagoula | reverse complement strand
TGGCTCACAAACCTTTTGAGCTGTTGATGTCTCTTTTCTTGGCCTTTCTCTCTTTCAAAGTTGCCTTTCTGGTTGCGATCACCTAGGCCAGCTGCTGGCTCTCAGCTGCAAAGAACCATATCTTTCCTTTTATCTGGATAAAGTGGAACAGAGGGACCCCCTCTTCCTTTCTCCCGAAGGTAGTGTCCCCTTTTCACCTTAATCAGGCTATTTCTCTCCCGGTCTTTTTTCCCCCCAAGACCTTCTTCGGAACCTGAGCGGATCCTGCATTCCTTGGATTTGGCCCTGTGCCTTCAAGTTTTATCTACAGCGCATGGAGGGATTCCGTCAGTCGGATCATCCTTTTGTGGCGAATGCTTGGAGGTCCAAAAGTTGCTTTGTTTCCAAGATAACAGTTGCCCGCTGGCTTTCTTCATGCATCACTTTGACCTGCAAGGAGCAAGGCCACCCCTATTCTCCAGGGTGCAAGCTCATTCTGTCTGAGATTGGGCTACGTCTGTGGTCTTCCAACATCATGTTCCAGTCTTGGACATCTGTACGGTGGCCACCTGGTTTTGCCCACACACGCTCTGTCGGCACTACTACAGGGATGTTGCCTCAAGGCGTGACGCTGCCTTTGGCTAGGTGGTGTTCTGCAATTGGTTTGCATTGCTCCTTGCCGGCTCTGTCTCTTCTATCTTCTGCTAGGTTGCTGTGGTAATTCACAACCAATAGATGGGGGAAAAGCCAGTTTCTCATACCAGGTGCCAAAGACTTGGCAGTCCTGCCCCCTGAATATTAGGAACATCCAAGACAGGAAGTCCTTCAAGAAACGAGCAAAATTATGGCTATTCATCAATAGTAGGGAGGCCTAAAGGGTAGGTTAGTCCCCCTCTACCCAACCTATTCCAGATGACCAAGCACTTCTAAACGGAGGAACTAGCGAACACCACCAACATCAGCAGACTAAGACAACAAAACAAGGACCATGATACCATGGAACCATGGAATCCCCAGGAATCACAGAGACAGTGGACCCAACAGACGGCAGCACAAGAGACAGATCCTAGGCTCCAAGTCCAAGGACACAGACAAAGGCAGAAGGAGGGAGCAAGCAGGGCACAACCTAACTACGAAGGTAAGCAAATGTTTTCCTACCAACTAAGGGGTAAAACACTGATGGTGTAACAGCATTAACTAGGATGTTTCTGAAGAGCATCAGGACTGCGCCGTAAAGTCGCAAATGGGGTCATGGGCACCATATAAATTTGATGTAACATAACATAACTATTGTAATCCTGCTCAGCTACATTATCTCCCTCTGAAGCCTTCTGTTTTCTGTTAACACTTCTACTCACTTTTCAAAATCCCCTTTTTAAAGGCGTTTCACCCTTACCGGATGTAGCCATCCCTCTGACTTTATCAGAAAGTATAATTTCACTGCTAGGGGATGACTGATATCAAATTATTGCAGCTGCCACCCCCCACCCCACGCTGAAGCTAACCTCTGAGCTCTCATTTTTTTCGGTATCTCCAGTGCCCAACTTTTCATTAGCTAACAAACCTTCTCTCTCTACAGCCTTTATTATTTTTATTTTTTTTAAAAACCTTTATTTCTATATTTTCCATTAACAATAACAATAGATACAATTCATTTGGAGAACGCAGCCCGGTTCAGGCCTTCCTATTACAATATACATTGTATACCTCCCTCCCCTTTCACATATTAGCAATTATATCCAATATTTATCACATGTTTTGATATATATACCCTTCTATCGAGCATCCAATTCCCTTGATTCAAACTCATGTTCTATATCCATTCCCAGTTTGTGGTTCAACTCGAATCTTCTTCTTCCTCCCCTCGCCTCAATTCACTCAAATAGGCTTTAAAGTCTTCCCATATGTCCGGTGGTCTCTGCCGTGCATTCATCAACAGTGGTATAATTTCCTCCTGCTCGTTACAGTATATGAGATCATGCATCCAAGTTTGGTATCTAGGGGGTGTTTGTTGCATCCACCTCCTTGCCACTGTTCTTTTCGCAACTGTGAGTGCAAGATTCACCCATCTAGTTTTTAATTTATGCATTTTGGGAAGCACATTCAATAAATTAGTTTTAATCTCACAATTAATCGACACACCACATACTTCAGATATCACTTGGGAAACCTTGACCCAAAAGGGTCTCACTGTTTCACACCCCCATGCAGTGTGCACGAAATCGACATTCACCAGATTGCAGCCTTTACATTTTACATCTCTTCCTTCACCAAATTTGTTTATCCTCTGTGGTGTAATGTACGCCCTCATTAAATATTTATAATGTATGAGACGTAATCTCATTGACATAGACACCGTTTTAGTCAATACACATGTATTCCACCATTCTATATCATTCAACGGTGTCTCTATGTCTGCATCCCACATGTCTTTTATTTTCATCTGGTTGTTTGTATGTTGATCTCTGATCAAATTATGAAGCCTAGATACCTGGTGTGCTTGGTCTATTGTCGTCAGCATGTGTGTAAGGATTTGTGATTCCACCGGTTCCTCAATCACGTTCCCCCATATGTGTCTTATACAGTATTGCACTCGTTTAAGTATTATGTAGTTCTTTACCCCTCCCCCGGCTTGATCCAGAAGATCCTTCTCATCTCGCCACCTACCCTCTTGATAGAGGTCTTGTATCTCACAAAGCCCGCGCATCTCCCACTCAATCATGTCGTTGGGTCTAAATCTTATTTCATTAAATCGTAAATACCAGATAGGCATCGATGGACTGTATGCCACTACTTTGTTTGCCCCATGTAGCACCTTCCTCGCAACTTTCAAGCTTACTTTAGTCGGTCCCTCTTGTCTTTTCACCAGTATGTGCGGCATGCACAGCAACTGTCCCGCGTCCCCCTCCTCAAACCACTTCTTCTCAATAGCTACATGCGGTTCAGTCGGCACTGGTATGTGCCATTTAGCTGCATATTGAAGCTGGATAGCTCTGTAATATGTGAACAGGTCAGGTAGTGAAAAACCCCCCTGATCATATGGTTTCACTAAGGTTGTGTAAGCGATGCGTGGGACTTTGCCATTCCATATGAAATCGATCATGCAGGAATGACATTCCTTAAAAAACCCCTGCGGTATGTGAACTGGTACAGTATTGAAAATATAAAGAAATTGGGGTAAAAATATCATTTTTAGGATCGCAATTCTCCCTGCCAATGATATCGGCAGTTGTTTCCATGCCTGACACTTATTCTTAAGATTAACTATTAGTGGTGTCACATTGTATACGTACCATTCTTCAGGCGTCCTGGCAACCTGCACTCCTAAATACTTAAATTTGTCTCTGGACACCTGCAACGTCACACCACCACAGTCAATCACCTCGGTCTTATTAAATGGAAACATTACCGTTTTCCCCCAGTTTACCGTATACCCCGTGACCTTCCCATGTTCCTCCAGTAGGTTCAATGCCACTTTTAGGTCCTCAGTTGGGTGACGTAGAAAGAGCAGCAGGTCGTCTGCATACATGGACGCTAGAAGTTTGACTCCTCTCACCTCTACCCCTCTAAGATTTGTCGACTGTCTTATCTTTTGGAGTAATGGTTCAGCCACTAGGGCAAATAATATGGCCGATAGGGGGCACCCTTGCCTCGTACCCCTCTGAATTTTGAAGGCCCCTGACTGATGTCCATTCACCCGGACATGAACAGTGGGATCTGTATATAATAGTTTTATCCATCTGATGATACCCACCCCGAAACCAAACTTGCGTAGTGTAGCAAACATATATGCCCAGTCCACTGAATCGAAAGCTTTAGCGGCGTCCAACGATAGAAGCGCCGCCTCGGTGTCTGTCTGCAGTTCCGCCAATACATGATATAATCGGCGTATATTCATCGATGTTGATCTCCCTATAATAAATCCTGTCTGCTCCGGGCCTATCAGGCTGGGTAAATGCGGCGCAATCCTGTCTGCTATAATTTTGGCTAGTATTTTTATATCAGTATTTATTAATGATAAGGGCCTATAAGACCCACATTCCAATTCATCTAACCCCTGTTTGGGCAACAATGTTATTATAGCTTCGTTCAGACCTGGCAACCATCCGTTTTTCTGCCTAGCTTCTTTATATACCTCTAGCAATCGGGGTGCCAATGCGCTTCTATATTTTTTGTAAAAGTCTGCCCCAAACCCATCGCTTCCCGGCGCTTTATTTGATTTCATATTTTTAATTGCCTCTTTAATTTCCATTTCGGAAATCTCCTCGTCCAGAGTTGCTCTGACCTCCAAGTCAAGTGTTGGAAGTTCCACTTGCGCCAAATAGGCCGTTGGTCCGATATCTAAATCCACTCCCCTTTTTTCGTATAATTCAGTGTAATAGTCCACGAAGCAAGCCAACACCGCCTCAGTACCTTTCTTTATTAATCCATCAGTCGCTCGAATGCTCTTTATTTTACATGGTAAGCGATTGTTGTTTAACAATCGCACTAAAAGTGCACCTGGTTTATCCGTTAGCCAGTGCTTCCTTGCTTTGGGTATCTTATCAGAGAAGTTAATTTCTTGATCTATCATTTTAAGATATTCTTGCCTTACAGAGAAGATTTCTTTTAGGACTGCCATCTGCCTTGTGGCATTATATTGTTCCTCTAGTTCGCCCAGTTTATGCTCAAGTTTGTCTAGATCCCGCCTCGTCATCCGCAATATTCCGTGCTCCTCCCCCATCATGAAGCCCCTCATCGTGCACTTGAAGGCCGCCCATCTCGTCCTCATGTCCGTGTCAGTGCTGAGATTTGTCTCAAAAAAGCTTATAATGTTTTGGTTCACACGTCCCTCAAACGCTATGTCAAGTAGAGTGTTTGGTTTAAATCTCCAACTTCTGCGTGCCACTTCAGCTCCCTCCCATTTTATGCTCACAATGATCGGGCTATGATCCGAGATCGTGCGTGGCTCAAGGTGTAACGAGGTTATTCTACCTATCAGCACGTCCGATATCAGAAACCGATCTATTCTTGAGTAGGAGTCATGGACCGAGGAATAGAAGGTATAACCCCCCTGGCTTGGTCTCAAAACTCTCCATATATCTATTAAATCATAAATATCCATATATCTGAGAGTTTGGTGTGCACATTTCGGTAGTGGTTTAACACTTGGGGACGATCTATCCAGTTGTGAACTCAGCACATAGTTAAAGTCACCTCCTATGATCCAGATGATATTCCCCCATTCGCTAATACTTCCAAAGATCTCATCCACAAATGCCACACAGTCATAGTTTGGCCCATAAACATTCAGCAGCGCAGTCACCAGTCCATTCAACCGTCCCACCCATAACACATACCGCCCCTGAGTCTGATTTCATCTCTAGTGTTTCTATGTTCATCTTCCTGCTTATTGCTATGCACACACCTCTACTCCCACGTGTGTAGGAAGCGTGAAACATTTCCATTCCCCACAGCCTTTGTAACCTTTCATAGTCATTATGCATTAGGTGTGTTTCCTGCAGGAATGCTATGTCTATGGTTTTCCTTTGACACCATCTGCTGATTCTCTTCTGCTTCGCCATACATTGCATGCCCCTAACGTTCCATGTCACAATTGAAATCCCTGCCATACCCTCATGTCATATATGCATTTTGTATTCTTGTTTTTAGACATTTGATCGCTCATTTTCCTTGTCATTACCGAACTCTCATGCCCTCTCAGTCGCCTTGTGCTCCCAGATGAATTGTATCTTCCCATCCCCAAACCCACCCCCAGTTCCAACCCCAACTTCGGAACCATTGCCCCACTGAACTAGTGTACACTGTCCAAACACGAACCAAGTAAATTAACTACAGTGTACTACCAACTCCAAACACTTGTATCCTCCGATACACAATTCCCACCACGACCTATAAAAAAAAAGTCACGCGTACCACTCCTCCAACACCCACCCTCCTCCAAAAAGATAGGAGGAAACGTGGGTACTTATCGTTTACATTTTCGGACGTTCATATCAATGCCCGCTCCCCTCCCGCCTCACAATTTAGTCTGTCATTCCTCGCTTCGTTCGTCATTTTGCATTCACGGTCGCGTCATCGGTTTTCCTTTTCACCACTCCCCACTCTCAATAACTAGCCACCACCTCTCGTCCACATGAACCCTTCCATTCCACCCTGGTGTCGGATTGCACAGTCTCATTTAATGTTTACCTTCACTCCTTCCGTCACTACGCGTTCATTCCCCACCTTTCAGCGCTTCGGTCCCAAACACATCACTCAGTGTCACAATGGGTTAACTCCGGCCGTTCTATCTGGCCAGTCACATCTATGGTGGCCACGTCATATAATCCCTCCTCTCAAGGCCCTCCCACCTAACAGCTTCCGCTCTCCATTCCCCTCCCGCCTCCAACAACATACTTTCTATCTCTTCCCGCGCTTTCTCGTTCGCCTACATACTGACGTATGTCCGTCTTCAACCTCTTCCATTCCATGTGAAGGTTTCTACACATACATCCGCCATTAATACCAATCCGACTCTGCGTCTCAGTTTCCACATTCTCCACCCCTAGTGACAGCATATTAAACAAATAACACCCAAATTTAGACATTGGTACATTTCTGATACAATACTTTACATTTCCCTTTCCAACCACATGGCTAGTGCCTACAACCTTTTCCCACATTTCAGCTTCTGTAAATAAACATCTGCGCAACAACATTGCCGCCATCTTGTCCAAATATTTACAGCATACACGCTTTCAAGTTCCCCTCTGATAAACATTCAAAGTCATGTCTGCCAAAAGTCTCCGCTGTCTTACATAAATATTTACAGTTCAGTCGCTTTCAAGAGATGTTTCCCATTATCCGAGTGTGGATGAACAATCAAAGTTGTATCTGTCAACCACCTCCACTATCTGATAGTGATATTTACAGTTCAGCCGCCTTCAGACGAGGGCCTCCACCATCCGAGTGTTGATAAACATTCAAAGCTGTATCCACCCAATGTTGCTGCCAGCCCGCATAAACATTTACAATCCAGCTACTTTCAAGCGATGTCTCTCGCAGTCTGGATGCCGACAAACACCCCAGACTATATCCAACGCACGCCGTGCAAAAATATACACAGCTCATATATTAATTCACAACAGTCAACATCGCTCGCGTGTCAACCAACACCCAGGGAATTAATCTGCAAAATGCTGCCGCCATCTCGCATAGACACGTACAGTGCCGTCACTGTCATGTGGTAGTCTCCGCAGCTACAGCATCCAAGCGTGTGGCTGCCAAAATTTACAATTTTGTCAAATATACAGTCGCTCATACATTCCACTTGCCTTCCAAATAGCATACACCGGCTTACACAATCATCCTTTCAGTCCGCTTTCTTCAATCATTTTTCATTCATCTGGTATCACCACATCATCTCCTGGTCGTTTCACTGTGTCTTTTTTCATATTTTCCAGATAGCTCCATGCGTCTGACGGCTCTGTATAAAATTGCACTTTCCCGTTATGTTGGATCCTCAGTTTTCCGGGATGTAACATTGCATACTGTACGCCACGTTTCCGAAGTTCGGCCCGCACCAAGTCGAATCTCTTGCGTGCCTTTTGTACGGCCTGAGTCAAGTCGGGGTAAAAGCTTATGACGCTATTTTCGTACCGTATTTCCTTCTGTAATCGTGCAGCCTTCAGGATTTCATCACGATCTCTATAGTTTAATACTTTAAATATTATCGCCCTCGGGGGTGCCCCCGGTATCTGCCTGGTATTCAGCGTGCGATGTGCCCTCTCTACAATAAAGTGAGCCGAGAGGTGCACCGCCGGCAGGATCTTCGGGATCAAGTTTTCAATAAACACCTCCATTTTCCCAGCCACTGCAGTCTCCGGAAGCCCCAAAAGGCGTACGTTCGCCCTCCTGCTCCGGCCTTCCAAATCATCACATTTCTCGATCAGGTTCAATAATGTATTTTTCTGCTTCTCAATTTCTTTTTCCAGGGGGGAGAGCTTGTCTTCGAGCACCCCCACTCTCCCCTCCGCTTCTTTGACTCACTCCGTCACCGACTCCACGTGCGCCTGCATTATGTTCATCCGCTCAGATAGGGTCCCGAATTGATTATCCACATCTTTTCGGAATGCCCGTAGTTCTTCAAGGATCAGTTGCAAACCATGTTCTCCGGGCAGTACCTCTCCAGTCGTCCCGGCCGCCATTTCCCCGTTTGCCGCCGCCATGGCGCTCTTTCTACGCTCAGCAGCCTTCACTGGTTTTACCGTGTATTCTTCAATTGTTTTCTGCTTCTTCCCCCTCATCCCTCTTCCACGTCACTCTCATCCGTCGTTTTTACTGCTTGCAGTGCAAATTTTCTCCAAATTGCAGTGCTTTATTTTCAAGTAAGGATGTTGCTGGAGCGGAGCGGGCAGACACACGTCCTTTCAGCTCATAGGCATCACGTGACCCCCCGTTTGTCAAATAATCTTTATTGCTTTTTCAGCTTTACAAGATATACAAACATCCGGTAAAATCAATTTAAATAAAATTCTTACACGTTAAAAATCACAATTGATTCACACATCCTGGTTTATACATGAAGAAACAGTGGCAGAACGCTCATCAAACTACCTCCGCTCTAAGCTGCAAGGCTTCCTTTACAAAATATAGATTTTAATCACATCAGCTTCACAAGATGCATTTAGAATAGTCAAAAGTATATCTTTGGCATTAGAATCCACCAAATATTCAGACAACCATCTTAGTCTCAGATTATTTAAAAGTGGACACTTAACAAAGAAATGCAGTAAATCGTCTAACTGATTACTACAGTAATCACAAAATCTAAGTTCTTTTGGGAGACCCGCCCATCTGAGTTTAATGTCGTTCACCGGTAGTATATTATACCTACATTGTAGTAGAACCCTTAAGATCTTCATCGAAGGACAAACTGTAAATATGGGTTCAACGCGTTTCTTAATTTTCAGACAGGCATAAAGATGCAGCGAGGAATAGGAAGACACAGATTGGACTAATGTTGAATAATTCACACTGTGGATACGGGCTTTCATCAGTATTAAATCATTGAGATCATCAGTAGATGGCTTGAAAGACCCACAATTATCAGTGCAATAGCGGGAAAACATATTTTTAACTGAGCTAATCCAGGGTAATGGTGGATCAGTTTGCCAACCTTCAAATAGGCAATGATACAATATAGTATTTTTCCCTTCGCTAGCGCAATATCTCAAAAAAAGTGCCATCACTCTATTATGTAAGCAAGTAGAGACATGATCCAAATCCAAATCTAGAAAAATGGGGTTTCCGGGGGTCGAAGAGGGAAGCCATAGTAGCTTTCTCCAGCACTGAGCTTCCCATTTACCCAGTGTGTCAAGCAGAAACAAGCCCCAAATCTCAGCTGCATACAATACGCACCCACGCCATTTGGATCTGAAAATTTCAATCAGAGCTTTAACATTCAAACCAGCCCTTATTGTAATTTTTGACATAGCATTACCAATAATAGCTTGTTTAATTTGGGTTTTCGCTAGATGTTTATCCCATTTATTATTAACAGCAAAAGTTACCCCTAGATAGCAATAACTTTCAACATTCTCCAAAATCACATCATTAAATAACCACGAATGTGTATTTTTAGTTCGGCCAAAAATTATCACTTTCGTTTTGTCGGTATTAACAACAAAATGATTTAATGCACAGTATTCCTGCAAAGCTTTAAGCTTTACACGTAGGCCACTGGGTGATAAATCTATTAGGACTATATTGTCCGCATAGGACAAAACTGGAATGCCATACCCATTCATTTTTGGAGGCAAGGTGTCCAAAACCCCCATGATGTCCTCTAAGTCAGAAATGTAAATATTAAACAATAGAGGCGCCAAAATACAGCCTTGTTTGAGGCCCTCTTGGGTTTTGATTTTATCCGATATTTCACCATTTGGGCCCCACCGGATCTTTACCCAAGTGTCTGTATATAATAGTTGTATCATTTTTATGAGGTTAGCTGGCACACCTAATTTGGCCATTTTATTCCATAAACAGGCCCTTGAAACACGGTCGAAGGCCTGTTTAAAGTCAATAAAGCAGCAAAATACTGCGCATTTACGGACTATACAATATTTTTCAAGGAGAAGTCTCAACGTTAAGCAGTGGCTACTAGTGGATAGATTTTTCCTAAAACCTGCTTGGGATTTTTTTAAGATGTTATTATCTTCCACCCACTCTTCAAGCTCCCTCTGCAGTTTTTTTGCTAAGATTTTGCTGCCAGGGTCGATTAGGGCCAATAGTCTATATGACTTTGGATCCAATCGATTCCCTTTTTTATAAAGGGGAAATAATGTTGAACCCTTCCAACTTTCTGATAAGGTTAGTCTAGACAAGCAAAATTTATACAGGGGGAAAAGAGCCTCCGCCCAAATCTCACTGCATATTTTAAAAATTATAGGTGGGACACCCTTTGGTCCTGATGCCCTTGAGGCGGAGATACTATTAATCAATCCGAGTACCTCATTTAGGTTACATGAGGATTGCCCATCATTTTTGTCTCCGCATGTTATCAACTCTTTCACTATCCTTATCTTAGCAATTGAAACATGGGTCGGTGCCCCATATAGTTGCCTCAGGAATGCCCCCCAGATACTTGGTGCGATAAACGAATCAGGTTGTTTTGTGTATGTGGGAAAAGCCAGTTTATTTACCTCTAACCAGAATGCCCTTGAGTCCTCCCTTAATAATGTGTCTACCAAGCGTTCCCCCATTTTTACCTTAACATTTTCTTTCTTTGATTTCAGAAATTGTTTGTAACTTCTTATAACATATTTGGCTTTATCTGATTTACCTTCGCCAATTCGAATCAGATTTTTCATTTTTCTACACATTTTCCGTCTTTCTGTTTTGCACTGCTTATCAAACCACCCGACTGGCCTTACAGCACTATTATCCTTTCCCAAAATATTTTTGGCTTTTCGTGGTATTTTTGATGCAATCATCTCAATAGTCCGTTCGTATTGGGGAATAAGGACCTCACCTTCATTAAACTCCCACATCTGTAACTCAGACCTAAATTTTGTAGCCAACTCACCAATGAGTGCATCATCACATTTATTCCAGTTGATCCTCAACCCATTTATAATTACGATCTCCTCAGTCAACATATGTTGATATATTTGAGAAAGATTCAGGGAGAATTGTAACATGGCATGATCTGCACCTTCAAACCATTTCGTCTCCAAACTCAAAAAAACATTAAAATCACAAATGTTGTTTTTTATAAAATCAATAACTAGACTTTCCCCCTTTAAAAGTACATGCTTCTGCGGAACCCTTCCCAAGTCGGCCATTTACAATCACTAAGTTGTTACTTATAATATAATCAGCAAATTTTTGCATTAATAGCAAAATCCTCCCCCTTGGTAAATCTTCAGTCTGTATTTGCTCTGGTATATCATAATAAAGTTGCTCGCATTCTACAAATAACATTTCATTATATAGATGTAGATTCATATCACCGCCCCAAACCACCAGATCGTCCGGAAACATTGTAAGCAAAGTTTCAATTTGGGCAAAAAACTCCTTGATATAAACCATACCATTTTTCATTAGTGTACTTGGTTTAAGATAGCAATTAATAAGCAACAGTTTATTTTTCGCAAGTTTATGTGGTAACTGTACCCTAATTATCAGCAAACCCGGGAACTCTGGCCAAATCGAAAGAATTGTCCAGTCATTTACAACATTAGTTAATGTCACTAACCCCCCGGAGTTGTGACCCAGGGTGGTTTTAACTGCAAACTGATGTATTGCCTGAAAACCGTAAAAATAGGTTTCTACAACCGCCCAAGTTTCCCGTAAAAAGAGAACATTAAAATCTTTAATTAAAACCCAATTTTCCTCTGCCAAAACCCTATCCAGCCCAGCACAATTCCAGCTAGCGCAAACTGTTGCGCAGGGATTATCTAAGTGCTGGGACAAAGTGCAGCTAGTGCTAGGAAGGGCTCATGTCACACTCCTCATTCACATTCTCAAAACTACCCTCTAGATTATAAAATTCAGGGTCCCCAGGGTCTATGATGGGGAGGGCTTGTGAAGTACTAGGGAATACCGCCAGACCGTAAGCATTCGAGCAAATTCTTTTCACCTTATTGGACGAGGCTATATTCTCATCAGAAGTACGTTTTCTGGCTGATGTGTCACATGACATACATACAGATGACCTCTCATCATTGTTTGTACTAGCTCTATCATGTCTCACAATCTTCCTACATTCAGTAATATCAATTCCTTTGCTGAGGAAAAGATCGGCCCCATTCCAAATAAGATCCCTAGTGAATACTGAGGCAAAAACAATTTTAGTAAAAACATCTCCATCAACATTTTCAAAGTAGGATATTTGCTTTACATCTCGTTTTTGCACTGTTCTCAGGCTCGGGAAAAGATCACAGTAATAACAAAATGCATTGATATTAAAGGACTTTTCCGCAAATCCATCCTCTGAAACAAAAATAGGGTTAAAATACA
>JASBQL010310108.1:0-12547 GCA_030264975.1 Desmognathus pascagoula | reverse complement strand
TGCCCCCTGCAGGCAGACAGCTCATACGGGAAACTAAAACGAAATTGTGGACGCGGCATTCTAAATGTGCATTGCTTTTGCTGCCCGGTTTTGGAAAGGGCACGGGCACCATAATATAAGGGGGCTCGCTGCGGTCTCTTCACAGGCGAAAGAGGCTGTTAGGGGTGAACAGACAACCGGGAGGCTGCGCTTAGGAACGCACCACCTCTGGCAGCAACTGCAGGCTCGTATATCTGCAAAAGCCCTACAACCACCCACCCACCCATCTGAACCCTGGCACCACCAGCAGCCTGAGCATCTGACATGAGGTGGCTTTTTAACCCCCTCAGGGACGCCACCGCCTAAGTGGAAGCGGTAAGCAGCACCCATCTCGCCTTTACTTGACACGAAGGGTCACAACTGGGGTGCCCTATGGCACCAGGGGACCCACGCCCCTCTGCATGGTGGGCTGGAGGGCAGGTTTGGCTGTAGCAGTGAAAGGGTTCATTCGCACCTCGGCGGATGCTGCCAGCGGCTCTGCCGCGCATGCGAGGAGGCATCGGCTGGGCTGCAGAGTACATACACTGTGCCATGCTGTTTCCGGCTTCAAGGCAATAATGCGCAATTTAAAAGACAGGCCGGCAGAATTCACGCTGGTAGTGCCGCTGAGATGCACCACAGGGGCTGCTTGCTGGCGGCCATGCGCACCGGAGCAATCTATATGCAATGGTGCTACTCTGTAGACATCTGTCCGGCTGAGCCATACGTACCCCTGGTAGTGAGTGGGCCCGTGAGTGGGCTTCACACAACTGCGAAGCAACAGGGACACCGCGACTGAGCCCTCGGAAGAACACGGTGTATATATAGCCTGGCTGATAGTGGAGCTTGAGAAACAATGTAAAGCTGGAGACCATGTACAGCTTGTAAGGGAAATATCCAGATGACAGATCTGTTTACCCTTATGCTCCCTTCAATTCCTCTGTGTGCAGGACGGTAGGTGGTATTTGTAAGACCCTCCCCTCATCTCCCCCTTTTCGTTCTTCTCCGTGCTTAGCACCGCGCTGCGCACCGATGCTGCGCTCTACGCTTTGAGCCCCTCGCTCTGAAGTTGAAAATGCTTCTCCGTAATTGAAAGCAGACTCTGCCATCTGGGGGTTGTTTGTGTGCGGGGCGAGCAGAGAAGAAACCTTTTGTTCCCAATGGGAGTTGCGAAGATGAGAGGCGCTGCCCGGCTGGGCACGCTGGACGGCGGGGGGAAAGGAGGAGGGGGCTGCTTTTGGAGCAAATTGTCCTTGCTTCACCTACTGACACTTCCCCGCAGACAGTGGCTACTGAGCGATCTGAAGGCCAGCTGGAGGCGGACCAAACTGTTTTACGATTGATCAGTTGTACTTGGTTTGGGGTAAAAGCTTTTTTCTGGCTTCAGGGCCATCCAACCAGGACTTGGATTCGTTTGGCCAGACTGTCCGTATATTAATTATTTAGAGCACACCCTTCTGTATTCATTATTTACACAGCCGACCCACCTGCGGCTTTCTGCCTATTATTCTTGTCTTGTGTACTACAAGAGCACAGCTGTCTTCTGACAGGGCAGTTCGGTGGGTTGCACGTGCAACCCACCTTTCGGACACACTCTGGCGACGAAACCTCTTTAAAAGGTGAATGTCGGGGGCACTTGGCACGCGGCCTCCAAGTTAGTGCATCTACCAGGTTTGTTGTGACCAGAAGCGCTCACCTGGGTGCCCGGCCTGCGGTGTATTGCAGGAGCCGTGCACACGTGTTGCCTGGCTGGTGTGCCCGGCACACTCCTATGGGAATGCGCTTTGCGTATTTCACAGTGGGGGTATCGGGCGCTGAAACCAGCAGCGGGCTGATACATTAATGCTAGGCGGAGCAGATGACAGAAAACGCTGGGGTTTTTTTCTCCAGGTACTCTTCCTTCCTTTAAGTGGCCCCAACAATGGCATTGCTAAGCGCCCGGTGCTGCAGCCAGTAACAGAAAATGACTCAAATTAAGCAACTTGTTATGATGCCGCGCCGCATCCGCGCATCTGCTAAAGTGCACATGCGAACGAGCCCGGGCACAATGGACGGACGCCTGTAGAGAGGTGCGGGGAGGGGATTAGTTTCCACTTAAATGATGGGGGCCTCTGAGAGCAGCGGAGCCCTGTGAAAGAGAGATGTTGTGATGTGACACCTGATTATTATTGCACGATTGCCAATAAGCTGCCGTGCCTCCTCCCTACCCTCCTGAAATGCCCTCCCTCCTCCCCCACCCCATTTTACCAAAGCTTCTGGCTCCTTATTTACTACATGCGGGAAGTATTGGGTGGCTCTGAAAAGAGCCCTTGTGTCGGATCTACGAGCCTTTTATTTATTTAGTTTAAAGGGCCCCGATGCGGGTCCTTTAAAGTAAATCAATAAAAGGATACATAGGCTGGCGGGCTCTGATCGCGCTACAGAAGCCGACGTGAGCAGGATCAGATTCCGTTCATAAAACGAGACTGCTCTTCATTTTACAGAGTACCTAATTTTATCTCATGTGCGGGCACATACGGGGAAAGGGTAAAAGGCGCATTCGTTCATTTTTTTAAAATTAGACCGGTACCAGTGAGCATTTAAAGCGCTGTTAATTAGAACTCTGCAACAGCTTATGATTATATGGTACCTAGCAATATATATTCTTATAGCAGACCTCAGCGCTTGCCGATATAGCGCCACCCGGAAGCCTACATATTGTCATCACTGCCCCGCAGCCCCTTCTCCAGTACCGAACCATCCTGCGAACCTCTTCCATCCTTCCACCCTGACTTCCAACCACCCCTGCGAAAAATGTGCACTAAATAGTAATGCAATTAAATGCAGTACGCACATGTGCGGGGGTGCTAAGGTGTTGCCGCAAGGTAGGGCTCCCTGCACACACAGGAGCTAATTCAAAACCCAGTTACGTGCTGTCTTAATTTTAAGTCTGGTTGTATCTGGCATTAATAGTAATGGGAGCTACACCAAACTTAAAGTTAAGACAGCACGTAACTACTTTGTGAATCAGCCCCAGAGGGATGCCGCATCCGTCAGAGTCACATGCGGCTGGTTTATTTATGCGACGCTGTTGTCATTTAGTCAAGATGTTTGCATGTAGTATACAAGACCTGTTTTTTATAGTGCTTAATACTGTGGCGTGACTTTGTTTCTAAGCGCTTGCATTTTTTTGAACGTCGAGTAACGGAGGCAAATGTAGATAACGTAATCTGTTCAGGATCACACAATCTGAATAAGTGGGATTCACATTACGGTTTTCTAGCTCCACTTTCAAAGGCAGATCTCTGTACTGTCAGTACCTGTATCTAGACACTAGGGGCTGTAGTAGTGGGTTGTCTTGGCCAGTCACAGGTTTGCATCCAGCCTGTATTGACTCCTCTGTTCAGCATGGACAGAAAGGAGTAGAAAGAGTGTTTTAAACCAAATGAAGCTTCCAGCGCTATGTAAACAAACAAAAAAAACAGATTAACATTATGACAACACAGGGACGCCTTCTATACTTTAAAGTTAACAACGAGCAGTGACCAAAAACTGAATCGGGCAGTGGGAAAAAAGTGGCCCGCCAATTAGAATACAAAAAATTGAAAAAAGTGCCCACTCCAGAAGGCAAAAAAAATAATTGGTATTTGCCCAAAGTGCCCAACTTCCAATCGCCAACTCTATGGGGCTGATTCACAAAGCAGTTACGTGCAAACTTAATTTTATGACTGATGTAACTCCCATTGCTGTTAATGGGGGGGTTACACCAGTCGTAAAGATAAGACAGCACGTGACTGCTTTGTGAATCAGCCCCTATGTGAAATATCGGCTCCACTGGGACTGCACATTGTGATGAATTGAGCTCGCAGTGCATGCAGGTCGCAGCTCACCAAGGACCAGTGCACGTGCGATGAACTTGTCTAGAGTTGGGTGAGCCGAGCCAAGGCTCTAATTTATGAGTGCAAAAACCAAAATATGTTTTAAAACAGCAGAACATTATTGATAACATGGTGTTTGGCTTGAGTCTGTTACCATTGGGCCCAGAGAATGTTGTATTGAGGTTAAGGTTAATTTGTTTAATGTGCTTACTCGCCCTAGGGCCTCAGTGGACGCCATGGCATCACAACAAAATCAGAGGTGACAAGAATAAAACCAAAAGACAGTCAGAAATCAGAAAAATCAGAATTTAGTCAGAGAGCCAATGAGGCCTCATGTGTTATCCAAAAACAGATAGGTTTTCAAATCTTTTTTGAATGTCAGAAAGTTCTCAGAATTTCTAAGCTGTGCCGGCAAGGAATTCCAGGACACCGCAGCCTGACATTCCAAAGTACGTTCCGGCTTTGACTATACGTCTATAACTATTGATATAGTTATAATTAAAGCGCTGCGAGATGGGCTGTATGGTCGGTTAAGGCCAAGGCAGGGACGTTTCAAAGTTTTCCAAGCGACTCCGGGTTGCAGTTCATACTATAAAATAAACATAATCCCCTTATAAGTGCCCATAACATATTCAGATACAAATTTACAAGGGGTATTTAAGGGGGTCTTACATCCCCTCATACTTATTACAGTAATATTTCTTGGTATGTTTTTGTTGGGAAATTTTCATGTGCACCTCCTACCCCTCCCCCCAATGTTTTAGAACTAGGTACTCTCCTGCACATATTACACCACTTTTGGCCTCAAATATATCCATACATACAGTTCCAACCATATATAAACACCGAAAAGGTATTGCATTACTAATGCTTGTTCATTTCACTAGGCAATTTGAATTCCTCATCATCACTAGGATGCAGGTTAGGGAAAAGGTCATTGAAGTCATTTCTCACACTCGACAGACGCTTCGTACTGTTTGGCCACTGAGACACAAACTGGGCATTCCAAAAACGATTTTAACCAATAGATTTTTTTCCCTGATCAAATGATTTAGCAAGTGAAGGTAAATAACAGAAGTTTGAAAGATACTATGTAAGGGCATTACTGTGCCTCCCAGACGAATACTCGATCATGTATAAAGGAAACGGCTATTGACACTAACAGACACACGCACACAACCCAACACAGATAGCTTACAGTGAGAGACTTACCAAATGCTATCTGCCACTACAAACAAGGAGAAAAGTGGATGCGCTCTGTGAGATATTACATTATCTTCTTGCCAGGTTCAAGGAAATGTTTCCCACAGTTTACTATTCTACACCACAACACAGTGGAAACAAGGATTGATGCCAATAGTCACAAATGGCAGGTGTGACATCAGGGTCAGATTTACATATGACACCCATGCATTGTTGTCTGACCCGGAGGATGGAGCCCACAACAACGCACCACCAAAAGAGAAGAGACCAGGTGATGTCACTGCATGTTTGACTCTCCCCCAAGAAATTTTTGAGGACTGAAAGCCCTGACTGATAATAACATTTAGAGGGGCGCTTTTGTACTTTATACCAGCCTGCTATAAAGGTCACAAACGTGTGTGATGGCTCCTTCAGCGAGCTCACACTGACCTCCTGACCATGGTTTGAGCCTCCCTGCTTGGGTTGCGATAGCTCTGTTGTATTCGTCAGAGGACCCACACCTTCCTCCTCCACTCGTTCTGCTTTCCATGTGGTCTATTTACTAAAACCTTTCTAGTTACTGCCACATGTAGGAGAGGGACAGGGCCAGAGGCCCGTTTGGCCCCTATGGAGGAATGGCCACTGCAGACTACATTACCCAATTTTTAAGTTTAAACCATCCTTCAAGTTAAGTTTAGTTTTAGTTTTTAGTTTTAATGATTTATCGTGCATCTCGCCCATGGGCCTCCTCAGCACGCGAAACACCAAAGTGACACAACAAGTCGGCAGGATGCAGGACGTCATAACAGAAGATAGCCAATGAAGGAGGAGTAGAGTTTAAGTAATATCAAAGAGAAAGGTTTTTGTTGCTCTTTTGAAATCAGATAAGGAGCTTAGAAGTTTGATGTGTAGGGGTAGCTGGTTACAGTTCTTTGGGGGCTGGACAGTAAAGGTTCTACCGCCAGCCATTGAGAGCTTGAACCTCGGCATCTGAAGCTTATCATCTAAAGAGGATCGAAGGGTCCTAGAGGGAGTATATCGATGAAGACAGTTTTTGAGGTAAACGGGGGCAGAACCATACAGACATTTGTGAGTAGTGGAGAGAATCTTGTGTGTTATGCGGTCCTTTATTGGAAGCCAATGAAGAGATCTGCGATGGTGGGATATGTGATCTCTCCTCTGGGCCCCAACCACCACACGAACCGCATTGTTCTGGATGGTCTGCAGGGTTTTTATGACCTTGTCATCAACCCCCGCCATGAGACTGTTACAATAGTCCAGGCGGGAGTTGATGAGAGCACCCGCAACTCTTGCCAGATTGTCCCTGGAGAGAAACTGTCTAATTTGACACAGTAGTTTTATAATGGAAGAGCACGTTGATTTCAGGTGCAATGTATGTTTCCACATAGACAGTGTGGAATCGATATAGAGGCCAAGAGTTTTTACGGAAGTGGAGACATGAATGTCACAGCCTTCGATGATAAATGTTTTATAGGCAGCAGCTAGATTCTTTAAGCTATGCCTCGTGCCAAGTATCAGAATTTCGGTTTTCTCACGGTTTAGCGCTAACTGATTTGTGGCCATCCATCTCTGAATGACAGCATAGGTTTCTTGAACTAAGGTTAGGTCAGCGGAATAGTTGCCTGATAAAGGAAAGTACAGCTGGGTGTCGTCGGCGTAGTTGGTGTAGCCGACACCCAGCTGGTCCAAAGCATCAAAGAGGGGGCGGGTGTATAGGTTGTAAAGGGTGGGGGATAAGCATGCCCCCTGAGGCACTCCTCTAAGAAGAGGTGTGGGTTCCACAATAAAGGACCCTGAAAAGACACGAATAGTGCGATCCTTAAGAAAGGAACCTAACCATTTGGTTGCTTCGTCAGAGAAGGCAAAGTTGGTGCACAGTCTTTCGGTGAGAAGATCATAATCTACCAAATTGAAGGCCGCGCTGAGGTCTAACAGAAGTAAAAGTACAGGTTTTCCATTATCAATAATATGTCCCAGGTTGTTTTTCAGGTCTAGTAGCGCAGACTCCGTACCATGTGATCTCCGGAATCCTGATTGCTTAGCATTTAGCAGATTATGAGTCTCTAGGAAAGTTTGAATTTGCTCATAGGCAATGAAGTCCAGGATCTTCAGCAGAAAGATAACATTGGTTATAGGGCGATAGTTGGCTGGGTTCTCAGGATCCAAGTTGGCTTTCTTAAGAAGAGGCGTAATCCAAGCCTCTTTCAGGCATTGTGGGACTGAAGAGGACTTAAAGGAAACATTAACCAAATTAGCAATGAACGGTGCAAGAAAATTAGCTGATTTTTGCACAATGTCTGCCGTAAAGATATCACCCTTGAATGAGGTTGGTTTCATTTTTTTGATGATAGTGCTCACTTCACTAGGGGATACAGGTTTGAAATAAAATTGTGGTATGGAATTTGTGCCATATGGGTCATGACTGGAAGGACTGGGAGTGTTGTCCAGGCCAATATTCAGAGACCTGCTTAGCTTTAATTTTAACAACATGACTATCAATTTTTGTTAAAAGTGCTTGTTGGATATTTTGACACTAGGAGTTATGAGCAACTGCAGATGGAGGGAGAGCTTCTAGCTGTTTGACATTTTTAAAAAGTTCCCTGGAGTCTGAAGATGCAGCCTTAATCCGGTTGTTGAAATAGTTTGATTTGGCATGTATAATAGAGTGTTTATATGATAGTGCTGCTTGTTTATAAAGAGCCCTGGAAGAGGCAGAAGGGGCTCTCCTCCAGACCCTCTCAGCAGCCCTTTTGATATTTCTGGCTAAGATAATTTCTTCTGAAAACCAGTCCTTGTCTTTGGATACCGGTTTTACCGTTTTGGACCTGAGGGGGGCCAAAGAAGATATTGTGGTATTTAGGGAGTCTTTGAGTTGTAAAGCAATATATTCGGCATTGTCAGAGTTCAAGGTAGCTGATAACCTTGAGCTAGTTAACTCTTCTAACTGATTAGTTGAAATGTTTTTTAGATTGCGATATTGTACAGTTTTCTTAAAAATAGGATTTCGTGCTGGGGTGTCTGGAAGTAATATATTAAACAAGATAATGTGATGGTCGGACCATGGGCATGGTGAAATATAAATATTAGCAATTTCCACATTAAAAGAGAGAACCCAGTCAAGGGTATGTCCCAAAATATGTGTGGGTTCTAAGATATGATTTTTGAATCCTATGGCAGAGAGTGATTCCAGGAGAGATATACTATTTTTGTCGGTGCTATCCTCCGCCCAATAGTTGAAATCACCCATAATCACCATTTTGGTCTGGGGTTTAACCAAGGTGGAAAGGAGGCCAAGGAATTGGTCGATAAAATGGTCAGAATCTGGAGGTGGTCTATATAAAATAATGATTGAAATAGAGCAGTTAGGGTTGACCTGAAACTTAGTAAACAGAAGTTGGCAATTTTCTGGAGGTGCAACATGTACTGAATGGAAATTAAGGTTAGATTTGGTAATCAAGGCTACTCCACCTCCCACAATGTCCACTCTGTCTGCACAGAACATAACACAGTCATTAGGGGTGGACAGTGTTGCAGCATGGTTGGAGGCAGTATGGAACCAGGTTTCAGATAAGGCCATACAGTCTAAATCATTATGAGTAATGTAGTCCGCTATTTCGGTGCAGTGCTTGACTGCTGAGTGGGTGTTTAGGAGAGCAAAGTTCAGCATATGGGAGTCAGCTGGGGGGCTAGGAGGTATAAGTAAAGCCTGAATAGAACAAGGCAGAAAGTAAGTAGAGGCATAATTAGTTGGAAATTGAATTGTGTGTAAGGAAGCCTTGATGGGGATGGGGCAAAAGGGAGAATGTAGGTCATCCATCCAGTTAAAATCACTCATTCGTAAGGTCGAAAGTGGAGAATTATGAACACAGGTAAGGGAGTCCCAGAATTTAAGTGCCTCTGACCATGGGTCAGGGGAGGTAGTTAAACAGGACATGGTGATGGGTCTTACTAGCAGAGGTCACCAGTAGAAGGGTATGCTCTGTCGGCTCTGACTGGCACGGACATGCACAGACAGGCCGTTCTCTACAGGTCGCAGATGCGTCGGTGCTGACGCGCCGATGACGTCAATTTAAATGAGAAGGCTGCTGGGAGATGTAGTTCACCGACAGTCAGGTCTCAACAACAAAGACCTCCCCAAGAAAAGATGGCTGCCACGCAAGATGCCGGGACGGGAGAACAGAGGTAGGGTTTGGAAAAACAAATGAAATTAAAAGCTGAGAGTAGAAAAAAGTGCAAGTAGTGCGAAATACGGCACTGTAGGGCACTATACCACAGCGCTAGCTCTAAAGGGGGGAGTATTAGGAACACCTAACGTACTTCTAACAGTGAAATAAAAACACAAGAAAATATACGGTGAATAAAATAACTTAAAAGTCTTAAAACGATTGAAGCAAATTTATGGGCAGCAAACAGTAAAACAATTAAGATAAAAAGCAGGCGTATAAGATTCAATAACAATAAAATGGCAGTCAACGCTTATAAAATAGCAGCAAAGAGGCAGGATGTTAGCTGTAGTGCGTTTAGGCAATAAAACACTGGCAGAGGCAATACCTCTGCCAGTATTTCTAAAGAACAAAATGTGTTTTTGAAATGCAAACAGCCCTTCTTACTGATTTTTGTTATACAATTCGCCACCCTAACAGGCTATAACTTCGAATACGACACATATAAATCCCAAATTGTGACAGTAAGCTACCACAACAGATGTCATTAAAGTACTGTACACTGAAGCGCCTTGCTTATCAGTGAAAACTGAGGGGTGAGACTTCTAATGTGTATAGTGAATCAGCATGATGACCGATGCCATTAACCCTTTCAGAGGCCAGTTGGAATTAGTTCATCTCGAGAATGACGAGACACCGAGGGGTAAGGGTGCTGACGAGAGAAATGAAATAAGGGGGTGGAGAGAGATGAAGCGATGCAGCCACTGTGGAATCCTCAACACTAAAGAAAAATGAGATCTGACAACAAAGCACAGGGATATTGTACTGCACTCCAGCAACCAATGAGCGAAGTGTAGACCTATACCAGTTAGAGGTCAGGAAAAGTAGGTCACCAACAGGCATCGCTGTGGTCAGTATTCGTAGGGGAGTCATCAGTCAGTAGTTTTCTGCCTTCAAAGCAGAAAACTAAAAAAGCAACAAAGTGTGTTTTTACATATGCATTTAAAACGCTATGCTCAATTTTTGTAATGCAAGCTGTGATAACTGCCTAGATTATTTTTAATAAAAGTCACCATAATAAAGTAACCCTTCAGAAATTGGACACATAAATACCAAATCTGCCATATTTAGCAGTGCAATCTCTTCTAAGATTGGCAGTTGTGAAATGACAAGCACTACTGTTTCAGCTGTTGTGCATAGTCAGTACTGACACTGCCCCCTAGAGTTGGGAGGCCTGTGTGCATGACATTTGCCCGGCTCTAATCCTGAATTTGCACTCCTCTGTGAACAAATTATTTATTTATTATACTTGTAAAGTGCACAAGCCCGGATGCATTAGAGCGCCGAGAGTTGTGTTATGCTCGACTTACAGTGGTTCAAAGAAGTCTTATACAGAGGAATAATGGTCCATTTGTGTAACATTGGAGGCAGTTCTAGAGTCTGTCCAGTGGTTCAAATGCCTTACAGTTAGGGTAAATTCCTACAACATTTGAGAGAGTTCAAAAGTGCGCTGGTTGAACTGGACCAGGTAGAAAGTTATTTAGTTGTGCTGTGACATGACTTTGCTTCCCTAGTCTATAGACAGTGTGGTTGGCATTGTGTTGTGTGATCTTCAGCCTGTTTAGGTTTCATTGGGAGGTGCCCACAAGACAGATGTTGCAGTAGTCAAACTTTACTCCAACCACTGCATTCGCAATGTGAGCTCGGTTGGTCGGGGTGAGGAAGGGGCTTATCAAGTTGATAAGCTTGTTGTAGTAAGGTGTTCTGGAGACAATGGCACCGTCCTGCCTGGACATCATGAGCTCAGAGTATAGGTACACTCTTAAAGTTTTTGCTTGGAAAGGGGGACTGAGTTATTGGCAATGATGAATGTGGAAAACTCCTTTGGAAGTTTTTTAAGTTTATTTGTGGGACTGACAATGAGTATCACTTTTTTGTCATCATTCAGGCAGAGATGGTGTTCATCCATCCATGCCCAAATGATGTTATACACGTAGTTTAGAGACACAGTGTTGATGGCGTGATCTCTGATGATGGGAAGGAGGATTTTTGCATCATCCACAAAGTAATTAAAGGTCACCCCCAAATCATTGAGTTTGTCAAAGGGCGGTTTGGTGTAAACATTGTAAAGCATGGGGGCGACACGAACCCTGCGGAACGCTGCCTGGGGAAAAGTGCTCACCCAAGAAGACTTTGGTGGTTTGAGCTGAAAGGAACAGAGCTACCCAGTGGGAGGCTTCCTGGGAGAAGGGGGTGGAAAGGTAGGAGCAGAGGGTATGGTGATCAACCAGGTCAAAGGCCTCAGAGTAGTCTAGGGTGAGTTGCCGGCATCTTTGACAGCATCCAGATGGATTTTTAAATCCAGGAGTGCCATCTCTGAACTGTGACCTGGTCAGAATCCTGGCTGCCTGGTCCTCACGAGGTGGTGCTGTCCAAGATGGTGCTGGATTTGCAAGTAGGTGCCTCTATCCAGTATCTTGAACAAGAAAGTGACATTTGTTAAAGGCAATACTTAGTGGGGAAGTATGGGTTCAGGGTTGTCTTCTTTAGGAGAGGAGTGATCCAGGCTTCCTTGATATTAGCTGGAACAGGGGAAGAAGCAAATGAAGCATTACTAAAGGTGGTAATGAGTGGTAGAAAGGCTGAGGCTCAGTCTAGTCTGAGGTGCAGTATTTGATGAGTGGGGAAGCGCATAGGTCTCCCCTCCAGGAGGACGAATTGAGTCTGTTAATAATTGAGGCTACATCCAACTCCAGTAGGGTCTGAATTTTAAGGGGGTGTTGTGGGTGAGGGGAAATAGATGATTGGATGGGATGAGGGGAAGAATGCATTGTTTACCATTGATTGTGGTGTTTAAGAGGTTGATTTTGCTGATTTGGGCTTGTTGTACATCCATGGAATAGGAATCATTCTGGGTGACACTAGTGGTTTGTGGGGCTGGATTCTCAAGTCCCCTGAGGTTTTGAAAGCGCTCCTTTGGCTCAGATGAGGCATCGGTTATGCAGGAGTCATAAGAGGTGGCCTGGCATTAGTATGACTGTTGTTGGTGGCTCTTTGGTCTTTGTGCCAAGCCGATCCCGGAGTGTGGTTGTAAGGTGAGCAGGGAGTTCTTGAATAAAACATGGTTTGTTTTTTCAGGATGTTTTTGGGATGTGCAGTTTAGTAGGGGTGACCTGCACAAAGAGGAAAAGAGGTTGGCAAGGTCCTCAGGGATAGAGTTCAATGGTGGGTTGGTGGAAAGAGGGGTTAGAAAGGGAGAGGGAGTTTCAGGAGTGAGCTTACTCTTATTCCATCAGAGAATGACCA
>JASBQL010299035.1:0-12568 GCA_030264975.1 Desmognathus pascagoula | reverse complement strand
CCAGCCCCCCAGAAGGATCTAACTGCTGCCGCCGGGCGTTGGGTCACCCCCTCTTGTGTGTCTCAAGTGTAAGGGGGTGACTAGACGTTGGGAGGTAGTGGACTGTCATCGCTCTCGCGACCAGGCCTGACAACTGTATGGCTCTCATCATGCGTGGGCGACAAAGAATCTCGATGCCATAACTCAGTCTGTGCTCCTGGCGGCACCCCCGGAACGGGACTCTATTTGTGCAGAGGTGAGTGGCGTTTGTAATCCAGTTTTTGCTTTTGAGCCTTCGGCCTTATTGGTATCACTACACCCTCCTACTGAATTAACTGGCGCAGCGGGTCTGGTAGGTCCACAATTGTCTGCTACCTGCAGTCCTAATAATCCTGCCTACCCATCTCCTTGTTTGGAAATTTTGTCCCTTGTCGAATCTCTGGCTGAATCCTCTTTTACATTGGAAACCAAATCCACAATTCCCTTGCTAGTAGGTCGAGAAGAGGACCCCCCAGCCGGTACTATTTCTGTAGACCAACGCTCTAGTCTTTTTAAGCTACAAGCTATTCGGCTTTCCACTAGCAACTTGGCCCTTCAGGCTGATGATTTGGCGCTCTCCCTGTCAACTATTTCTAAAGTATCGCGCATAGAGAGGCATCCTTCCATATCAACTATCAGTTTTAAGCGGGACCGCGATCAACTCCAGTTGGACGACCTCCAACATCAATTGCCGGAGGAAATAGCTAACCCTCCTTGTTCTTCAGCGCATAGTCCGGTGACTCCTACTACACCACCACCTAAAACTTTGTGTAGAGACTCTGCTGTTCCCTTGTCTTCAAATCTTGACTCTTTTCATTCTTGGGACAGCATGGCGGCTAACTCAGGACCAACAGAGGAATCTATGATTCACCTTTTTTCTCAATTATCTTTACAACTGGAAACAGGTCACAAATCTATTCGAGAGGAGATCGCTGCTTCCCAGAGCAAGATCGATGTACGTCTATCAGAGATCAGCGCTACCCTTTCCAAGGTGGATTCCCAGCTTGAACAGCTTGGATCAAGATTATCTGAACTTGAAAACCGCCATGGCTATCTGGAGGACACTGTAACAACCCTTCAAGCCAATGCCGAATCTATGACTTCCGAGATTACGGCACTGAACAAGAAAACTCAAGACCTTGAGGATCGGAACAGGAAAACAAATCTTAAATGGTTTGGGGTACCAGAAGGTGCAGAAGGTGAAGATCCTTCGAAGTCACGGGAATTCCTGGTTTCCCTATTTCAAGAAGCCTTTCCGGAAGCTAAGGACTGGGACCTCCAACGTGAAATACAGATTGTACATCGCACTCCACCCTATCGACCTAAAAATCCTCGATCTGCACTGCCTAGGCCATTTACTGTTCGCTACGGGAATATGCTACTCCGAGATCTCATGGCTTCACTTACTAAGCCTAATTCCCCTAGAACGGTGCGGGGGTGGAAAATATTCTCAAGACCAGATATATCCAAGGTCTCAGCCACCTTGCGCTGGGAACTGCGACCTTATATCGACAAATTTCGCGCTGCTGGTGCGGGGGCCTATCTACAGGATCCTGCAAAACTGAAGATTGTTTTCCAAGGCCGCGTCACGTTTTGCTATTCTAAGGCTGATGCTGATCGTGAATTGGCCCGTATTTCTCCTTCTAACAGCACCGATACAGGCACCGCTATCTCTGGTTTGTAATGCACTTAGATGACATTTCATCGGTTTTCATATGGATGATGGTTTATGAACTATGAACACTGTTGGGGATTTTCTTTTTTCTTTTTTTATGACTCCCCCAGCGACGGCCCGGACCAGGCCCTGGGCCCCTGGCGCCCATTCCATGGACGCGTTAGAAATTGGGGTGACCTCATGGGGGGGGAGGGCAAGGGAAATTTCTCTAAGTCAAGGTTAAGTTTTGGCAGGATTCAACATGCAATTAAGTTTTTTTTATAGATACAAGGCTAATTAGTAATCAATGCTTATTAAAGAAGGTTAATGGGTATGAAAATTATGTCTTGGAACGTTAATGGCCTGCGGGCCCAGACTAAACGGTTGGAGATTGTAAAATTCCTAAAGGATAGTAAATTGGATATTGCATGTTTGCAAGAAACGCATTTACCTTATTCAGAACGCAACAAGTTTACGAAATTTGGAGGTCATTGTGTGTACACGTCACTGCAGGAGTTTACAACTCGGGGGGTTTCTATTATTATTTATAACCCTGATATAAATTCTCAACTCATTAGGGCAGACAAATTGGGCCGATGGGTGATTTTGAAGTTAATTTTGGGAACTCAGCAATTTATTTTGTGTACGTACTATGGCTCTAATCAAGATGAACCTAAGATATGGGAAGCTCTAGAACTGGAATTAGCCATATTCCAGTTACCTATTATAATCTGCGGAGATTTTAATGTTGCCTTAGATCCTGGTGTAGATTGCTCTCCGCCTAAGACTCAAGGGCATTATATGAAATACACTCGTATTTCTATTGTGGAATCACTTCAAACTCTGAATTTAGTCGACGTTTGGAGGTCTAGACACCGCTCCGGCTGTACTTATTCTTTCTTCTCTAACCGTCACAATAATTATTCTAGATTAGATTATTTTCTTCTTTCCCCTGAACTTACTCATAATGCTCTACTGGAGATTCTCCCCATACAAATCTCTGATCATGGCCCGGTTGTTGCGCAATTGCAGGTTACAGGGCTTCTCAACCCAATAAGGAAATGGTCGTATGACAAAAAGCTATGTCAGGATGCTGATTTTATTAATTACATGTCTAACTTTATTGCTGAATTTGTTGAATTTAACCGGGGGTCAGCTGACGTTTCTATGATCTGGGATGCTTTAAAGGCCGGAATTCGGGGTGCCATTACTAGCTATGTTATCTCAAAAAAAAAAGAGTCAGGATGCACGAGTGGCGGAGTCCCGAAACAGATTAATAAATCTTCAAGAGGAGCATATACGTCTGATTTTGGGTGCATCAGACCAAATTGACTCGGTTTATCGTCAAATATTACTTTTGCGTGCTGAAATACGATCACATGACAAACAAATTATCTCTAGCAATACACATTCTTTTAGAAAGAGCAATTACGAACATAGTCAATTCTCGGGCCGCATCCTGGCTAAATTATCTCGAGCACAGATGGCAGACCGGCGTATATCTCAGATCCGAGACGTCAGCGGAGCTCTGGCTATAGATAATGAAGCTATCTCCAAGGTTTTTCATGACTTTTATGAATCTTTATATTGTGCTGAGCATTCTAATGCTCGGGATATAGAAAATTATCTTACAACTTTTCAACCTAACACTCTTGACGACACCACACAAACTGAGTTGACTGCCCCTTTTTCTGAATCAGAACTTCTTCACGCCATTAAGACCGCGCCGTCGGGGAAGGCGTCCGGGAACGATGGGCTGCCAAGTGAGTTCTATCATACGTTTTCTAATCAATTGGCTCCATTATTATTGCAGGTCATTACCTATATCCAGGAGGGGGGCCAAACACCGCCTTCTTGGCAAACGGCCAATATAGCTATATTTTTAAAAAAGAACAAGGACGCAACATTGTGCAGCTCTTATCGCCCAATTTCTCTCCTTAACTGCGATAGCAAAATATATGCAAAGATGCTGGCCAATCGGTTGAATCCCTTGATAGTCAATTTAGTCTCCACTTGGCAGCACGGATTCGTTCGGGGCCGTTCGACTATTGATCATATTAATAGAGTGGTTGCCCTTATTGATAGAGTGACCCTGGATGCTCTCCCGATGGCGGCAGCCTTCTTGGACGCGGAGAAGGCGTTTGATAAAGTTAACTGGGCCTTCTTGTGGGCTGTCATGAAGAAATATGGTTTCCCGCCTTTCTTTCTTAAGTATATCCAAGCACTTTATCATAACCCCTCCGCTGCTGTCATTACAAATGGCTTGGTCTCTACAAAGATTCCCATCTATAAAGGCACGAGACAAGGGTGTCCATTGTCACCAACACTTTTCGCTCTATATTTAGAACCCCTTATTTTCGCATTTAACTCTGACCCTAGGATCATACCTATGGCTATTGGGAACCACGTAATGCAAGTCTGTGCTTTTGCGGACGATCTGGCAATCTTTACTCCAGATCCTGAGACTTCGCTACCTGCAATTTTTGACAACACCACTAAATTTGGGAAGGTCTCTGGCTATGCTCTTAATCAGGGGAAAACGGAACTTTTAACACTTAATCTTCCTCCTTTTGTTTCTACGCTGAAGAGGGATACGGTCACCTATCTAGGTGTCATACTCAAACCAACCACTAAGGCCATATTTCATGCCAACTATGACACTTTACTACTAGATTTTCAATGCCAGCTTAAAAAATGGGACTCCCTACCTTTGTCGGTTATCGGCCGTATTAATCTTATTAAGATGAACTTGCTCCCCAAACTTTTGTACCTATTTCGTGCTCTCCCGCTATATATTCCTAACTCCTTTTTTCATAAACTAAATTCTTGTATATCATCTTATATCTGGTCCAACAAAACGGCTCGACGTGCATACAAATGGCTACGACTTCCTCTCAGCCGGGGGGGCTTAGGCGCCCCCGACTTCAAATATTATTATTGGGCTGCTATGGCATCACGTTTGGCTAATGCCCTTAATTCCACCGATTGCCCCAACTCACTGGAGCTTGTTTTTCCCCAACATCGATACAACTACTTGTTTATCTCCAAAGGATATGGCCCCACCGCTAAATCGGCTATTCAAATAGGCTTTAGGAAAATCTGGAGGGCAATCCTTAAGGAGTTTAATGTCCCTCTGCTTAATTATTATACTCCACTATGGGGGAATTCCGATTTGGGATTACAGATAAATGACCACATTTCTAAGGTCTGGGCTGATTTGGGCATAAAAACTATTGGTGATATATGTTTGAATGGTGCTATGCATTCCTTTCAGAGCTTAACAGATCTATATAATCTTCCTCGGGGCAGCTTTTTTAAGTATTTGCAAGTTCGGGAACTCTTGGCGAATAAAGGTATTGATTTTGAATGTATTGACACCAAGTTTAGTTTGGAATTGTTCTTCGATAAAAGTTTACGTATTTCGTTATATTATCAAAAGCTAATTGAAAACACTAAATCCGATTTGGACAAACATGCGCTAAAATGGTCCACTATTTTATCTGAAGAGCTGTCGATCGAAGATATAACATACACTTTAAAAAATATCTCAACAACATTACTTCCTGCTAATCTGCGTTTAAATCAATTCAAGGTATTATTTCAGATGTATTTCACTTCTTTTAGGTTACATCACACGGGCATTAGGCTTAATGGTGTGTGTCTTCGGTGTCAAGCGCCAATCCCTGACCTGATTCATATGTATGTTTCATGCCCCATGTTAACTGTTTATTGGAGTACTATCTTTTCTCAATTGAATATTATTCTCCAATTTAACTTGATTTTCTCCAATAGACTAATCTTGTTTGGAACAGATAATTTGTGTCCTCCTAAGATGAAACCATTTGTTTTTAATGCTCTGGCGATCGCACGCCTCTTGATTGCCAGACGGTGGATGGACACAACTGCACCGCTAGCGGATCATTGGCTGCAAGAGCTCTGGACTAATTATGCTCTTGAGAAAACTATTTTTGAGCTAAGAGGGAACCGCTCACGTTTGAAAACTGTTTGGGGTCCATTGTATGACCATTAATACTCCATGTATATATTCAACTACTCTGTAGGACTATCAATATTCCATGTATATACTTTGCTGCATGTATCTTGCCTTAACCATGTTTATTAACTAATAAAAAAAAAAAAGGATAAAAAAAAAAAGAATTATTTCACAATTTACAGTAGGGCACAGCCCATTTATGTCACATGTTTAATCTTGGAGAAATATACATCTTTTAGTTTGTCTGCAACGAAAAAAATATGCTCCATCCAGTAGCAATCACTAGGTATCATCTTTTAAGTCTCATCAGAGTTCTCTGCAGAGTCCGGCTCCGGAGGGGCCCCTATACTGGCCATATATGACCTGAACTTGTACCATACATCTTTTGGTACCTGTGTTCTATGCATTAGTAGTGGCAATACCGACTCTTGCTCCTCACAATATATCAGGAATTTAAGCCATTCTATTTTCGAGGGAGCCGACCTCGCAACCCAGTGTCTCGCTATCACCAGTTTTGCCGCTGTGAGTGCAATCCTGGCCCATCTAAGGTCCAGAATATTCATTTTTGGGAACTGGCAAAGAAAAACAGCCCTCACTTCTGCCCGCACGCTCGTGCCACATACCTGTGTAATCACTTCGAACACCTCTTCCCAGAATGCTTGTATCTTGGTGCATGACCAGGTCATGTGTATGAAGTCTGCATCCGTGTCCCCACATTTATGACAGCTAACCATGTTAGTATTGTATATTGCATTTAGACGGGCTGGTGTAAAATATGATCTTGTGAGGAACCGGTAATGTACAAGTCGGAGCCTCATGTTGAAGGCTACGTTTGCCGTCAAGCTACACACTGTCGACCATTGTGCTTCTGATATTGTCAACCCTAGGTCCACCTCCCAGTTGCGCATTAATGGGTTATCCCCTTCCATTTTTTGGTCCCGCAGGAGTCTATACAGCTTGGCTGTCTGGCGCGTTTCACCAATAGACGTGAGGCTATGCGTTAGCAATTTGTTTTGTTCAGGTTCAGACTCATAAGTGGGCCATCTATCCGTCAGACATTTCTTTAGGAGTTGCCATTTCAGAATTTGTGATAGACCTCCCCCAGCCTGGTCTACTATGTCTTTATCATCCTGGATCCTACCGTTGTCATATATGTCCTCCAGAGTGAGTGTTCCATGTTCCGCCCATTTCGCAAACATGGGTTCAGATAGTTTCGGGCTCTTAATAGATACATCCCACAGCGTAAGGGCTGGGCTATAGTGCTTACCGTGCCCTAATTTCTTGTTTTCTACTCGCCACAATTTCATCCCTACCATCGCGGGTCCCTCTACACCTTTCAACCGTTGTCTCACATCTACCATGCGCCTATCTGCTGGGATCCCGTCGAACCATCTTCGCTCCATTATTACGTGGGGGTCCACTGTTTCTATTTCTAGCCATCTCAGGGCGTGACTTAGCTGAGCTGCCGTGTGATATAATTTAAAATCAGGAATCTCCAGCCCCCCTTTTTCATAGCTCGCCGTCAGCCGCTTGTACGCGATTCGCGGCATTTTATGTTGCCATATGTAGGTGCTAATGAGAGACTGCAGCTCCTTAAAAAAAACAAGCGTCAGCTTCGTGGGGATGTTAATAAAGAAATACAAATACTTTGGCAGAATTATCATTTTTATCGTGGCTATACGGCCTGCTAAGGTGAGGGGCAACGTCTCCCATCTTTTCAGCTTCTCTTTCGTTTCTGATATTAGAGGAGTATAGTTCAATTCATGCAATTGCGTCGTCGCCCTTGCTATATTTATCCCAAGGTATTTAAAATGGGATTGTGCTGTGGGTATTCGCTCATGTATTTGCCTATTTGACGCTGGTGTACCTACTTGAAAGCATTTGGACTTCTTCCAATTTAGTTTAAAACCAGAGTATTCTCCATGGGATTCCAGTATCTCTATTGCTATTGGTAGGCTTTCATCTGGAGAGTTGAGGGTCAGTAGAGTGTCATCTGCATAGGCAATAGCCACTGTGCTCACTCCATTCACAATTATCCTATATTTTGCAAGCTGTGTGTTTAGCCTGTTTATGAGTGGAGCCATGCCAAGTGCAAATAGCACAGCTGACAGAGGGCACCCCTGCCGCGTCCCTCGCCCAATCCGTATTACTTCTGATATTGCACTATTGATATACAATCTAGCCGTCGGTGCCGAGTACAATAGTCTCACCCATTTCATAAAAGCAGACCCAAATCCCATGACTCTAAGGACAGCAAACATGTAGGGCCATTCTATTGTATCAAACGCCTTGTATGCGTCTAGGGAAACCAATACTGCTCCCGATCGTTCACCTTCAGCCGCCAATATGTTAAATACTCTTCTTATTGCACCAGCCGTGGACCTCCCCGGAATAAATCCATATTGATCACCCCCTACCAACCTGGCTACATGAGGCAATAGTCTATTCACCAGTAATTTTGCAAGGATCTTAAGGTCCGTATTAATTAACGACAAGGGTCTATAATCCTGATAGTCAGTAGCGGAGCCCCCCGGTTTCGGGATTAATATCAATCTGGCCTCGTTTAGTCTATGACCAAGACTGCCATCATCCCGTGCCTGCTCATACATGTGGAGCATCTTTTCCCTAATTATAAGATGAAATTTTTTATAATATTCGCTTGTCAGGCCATCATGCCCTGGAGCTTTATTAGTGTTCAGCTCCTTAATGGTCGCACTGATTTCTTCTACTGTAATAGGCGCGTCTAATAAATCCCTCTCCTGTCCGTCTAACTGAGGTAGGTTTAGGGGTTGTAAATAGTCCACTATCTCATGTTCTGTTCTGCCAGCGTTTGTAGTATACAGGGTTTGGAGATGTGCATGTAATGTGCTAATTATCAGTCCTGGGTCTACCAGCTCCCTCCCATCTTCCAGCACTAGTCTTGTAATTGTACATGAGCGTGTGTCCTGCCTCGTCAGTCTGGCAAGTAGGGCATGTGGCCTGTCCGCTTGCCAGTAATGTTTTGCTTTCATATCTCTAAGACGTAAATGTGCCGCCATTTCAGCTTTTTCCGTATATGTGGATCTAATTCGTGACATTTGGTGTAAGATTTCGAGGGATGGGTTCGTTAAATATTGATCATGTAAATGTAAATGTAAATGTAAAACCATTTGTATAGCGCTTTATACCCATGGGCCTCAAAGCGCGCAGAGGCAACACAACAGAACAGAGAGACAAGAAAGTCAGGGCCAGGCAGGAGGGTCAGTGTCAGGGAAAGAGGAGGCAGTCAGAGGATCAGGGAACATTAAAGAGATAGGTTTTTAAGCGTCTCTTGAAGCTGGATAGAAGAGGGATAAAGCGTAAGTCCAGGGGTAAAGAATTCCAGAGGGAGGGAGCCACGGTCTCAAACATGGACCCTCCTGCAGTTTGAAGTTTAAAACGAGGAGTAGTAAGTTTCCTCAAGTGGTTGGATCGTAGCGTCCTAGGAGCAGGTAGGAGAGAAAGACGAGAAGACAAGTAGGCAGGGGCATCACCAGAGAGGCACTTGTGAACCAAGGAAAGAGTCTTAAACTGAATTCTACTCTTAACAGGCAACCAGTGAAGCGATCTCCGGAAAGGGGTGACATGGTCCCTTCTCCCAATGTCGCAGACAGCCCTAACTGCACTGTTCTGGGCAACCTGAAGTGAATGAAGGTTAGCAGCAGAGGTCCCCAAGAGCAGAGTATTGCAATAATCCAGCTTAGCATTAGTGAGTGCACCAGCCAGCAAAGATCTGTTGGTAAAGGAGAGATAAGGCTTAATCTGCCTCAAAAGCCTCGAGGTGTAGGAGCAGGATGATCTGATAGCTTGAACCTGGGGCTTCATACACATTACGGAGTCAAAATAAACACCCAAGGTCTTGACCTGGGGAGAGACAGGAATTTTACATCCAGCTAGCATGAAATGGGAGTAATGTGAGGAGAGCTTCTTGAGACGAGGGGCGGAACCCAGGACCAGCAGCTCCGTCTTAGCATCATTGAGCACAAGGAAGTTCGCGGCCATCCACGCTTGAATGATACCGTAGACATCATTGATGAAGAAGGTGTCCACAGAATGGTCGCCAGTGAGCTGGAAGAGCAGCTGGGTGTCGTCTGCATAGTTAGTGTAGACGACACCCAGACTGTCCAGGATGTCAAATAAAGGGCGGGTATAAACATTGTAAAGCGTGGGGGACAAACAGCTTCCCTGGGGAACACCACAGGAGAGGGCCAACGGAGTAGCAGAGGCATCCCCGGAGAAGACTCTGGCAGTGCGATGGTTCAGAAAGGACGTGACCCACTGAATGGCATCTGATGAAAAGAGAGCAACCTCCTGCAAACGTTCAATAAGCATAGAATGATTGACAAGATCAAATGCTGCGGAGAGATCCAGCAACATCAAGAGCGCAGTATGACCATTGTCAATCATAGAGGCGATGTTAGATTTGAGATCCAGAAGGGCCGTCTCAGTGCCATGTCTAGACCGAAAGCCAGACTGGCGTGCACCGAGAAGATGGGAGACCTCCAAATAGCTCTGGATCTGCAAATAGGCTACGCGGTCCAGGATCTTCAGGAGAAAAGGCACCGTCGTAATAGGCCTGTAATTATTGGCGACGGCAGGATCCAGTGACTCCTTTTTAAGGAGGGGGGCGATCCAGGATTCTTTGATAACCGAAGAAATAAAGCCTTCCCTGAAAGAGGCATTAACGATCCTCGTAATAAGAGGACAGAACGTGGAAATGTTGTTCTTAATGAAGGTAGCTGGACAATCATCCCCCTTGCAGAAGGTGGGTTTCATATTAGAAACAATGTCAAAGACCTCAGCTTCCAAGACTTCCCTAAAGGAGAAACCGGCCGAGGGAACAGAAACGGGTGATGATAAGGGCTTGGTCGTAGGAAAGAGGCCAGGGGCTGGTGGCGGTGGGGGCAGAGAGCTCTGAGCTTTGATAATATTGGCCTGATGACTAGAGAGTTTGGACTGGAAGGCAGATTGGATTTCCTGGCACCATGAATCATCTTTCTTGATGGTAGCTTGAGGTAGTGGGCGTCCCTCCAACTCCCTCAGAACAGAGAAGAGCTCACGAGAGTTGGAGCGCGCTTCCTGAACTCTAGAATTGTAGTAGTCATATTTAGCATTAATAATGGCTTGCTTATATAGCAAGGCTGCCGATCTATAAAGTGCCTTATTGTCCATAGAGGGGTTGGCACGCCAGAGGCGTTCGCAGGCTCTCTTTTTCTGCCTAAGAGAAACAATCGCCTCACTAAACCAATTAAAAGTTGGAGTGAGCTTAACGGACTTGGTCTTTACGGGTGCAAAATGATTAATGGTAGCAGATGTAACGGACAGGTAGTGGTGAATCAGAGCGTCAACATCTGTAAGGGAATGTCCAGTAGCAAGCAGTGGTTGAGCAAAGTTATCCACCCGCTCTGGCGTAATGTTTTTTAAATTTCTAAAGGTCTTCATGACACGAGCAGACTTAAGTGGGGAGTAGGTAATAAAAGGTGGAATGACCAGAAACTCCATGAAGAAGTGGTCAGACCATGGGCAGGGTCTGACAGAAGGTGTGGAAACAGTCAGGTTACGAGAAAGAGCCCAATCCAAGGCATTGCCATCTCTGTGTGTGGGACCGGCAACATGTTGAACAAGAGAAATGTTGTGCAGAGCATGAGTGAGGGAAACTGCCCTAGCGTCAGAGGCATCATTGGCCCAGAGGTTGAAGTCGCCCAACACTAATAGAGGAAGAGAGGGTTTAAAATGCTCCTCAAGGATAGCCATCAGCTGTTCCTCAAAATCAGGTGTGGGTTGAGGGGGTCGATACAGAATGACAATACCCAAGGCAGAATGAGAATTAAAAATGAGCTTAAGGAGTAAATGCAGACAAAGGTCAATAGGGGAGGTCGTAACTGAATGTATGTCTAAGTGATTTTTAAAAATAAGAGCGACCCCTCCACCTATCCGCCCCAAGCGATCAGCTCTGAGGATGGAATAGCCAGCGGGCGTAGCGAGACTGGCGGCATGGGATGAAACATCTGTGAGCCACGTCTCTGTCACTGCCAGTATGTCAAGATCTTCACATAGAACATAGTCCGCCAGCTCAGTGGCATGTTTCACTAGGGACCAGGTGTTAATAAGGGCAACCCTAAGGGGAGCGGGAGTAGAGGAGGTCTCGGGGGCAGTGATAGGCCCTGGGTTGATGGTGTTTAAGTCAGAGTTCATAATGAGACCTAAATCCTCTGTGTCCCCAGGAGGTGTAAGGGTAGAGGGGGCCTCAGGGGCAATGATGGGCCCTGGCTCAAACATATTCAAATCAACATTAGGCATAAGGTGTGTATCCGGAAAGCTAGAAGTAGACATCTCCATAGATGGGAGGCATTCAGAGGAGAAAGAGAGTGCCAGTAAAGTTCCGTCGTGATCAACTAAAGACGGAGCGGATACAGTTGTTAATGAACCAGAGACAATACCTATGTCTAAGTCAGGAAATTCAACACCTTCCCAGATTTTCAGGCAGGAGTCCCAATTACTGTAAAGCATAAGTAAAGGGACAGCACAGGAGCAAACCAACAGAACAGGGAGTACCTGCAGAGTCGGTGAGCGCTGTGGCCACGGCACACCAGTGACGTGGACAGAACCAGCTTACAGTGCCAATGCTGCCACACCTACAATATGAGATAGAATACTCTAGGGTGCTGTGTAAAGTAATTTTACCAGAGGTTTTGGAATAGGTGGCAAGGGCGGTGAGGAGCACCAAACTGACTTGCAACCGCAGGAGCAAACAATATAAGTCAGATGGTTAAAGGCAGACAAAGAATCCGCCTATGCAGACAGAGTTCAACAAGGAGTAATACGATAGTCATGTGAACCCAATGCTAAAAAGCATAAAGAGCTAGTATTAGGGCCCACTAGGC
>JASBQL010287959.1:0-12640 GCA_030264975.1 Desmognathus pascagoula | reverse complement strand
GGGTCTTTCAAAGATTCAGATGTTTGACTCAGAGGGGTGGTAGATCTGAACAGCGGGAATTCCCCTGGGTGCGATAGGGTCAAATCTTTGTTGGGGACGAAGGGGGCACTGGCGAATAAAATGCTGAGCATCCCCACAGTAAAAGCAAAGGTTTTCTACTCTCCTCCTCTCTTTTTCGGAAGAAAAATGGGGCTTACATACTGCACCTTAGTTGCATAGGCTCCTCGTAATCTTTTTTTTATTTTTTTATTTATTTGGAATTTAAGGCACACATAACAAATAAGCAGTACAGAAAGAAAAAAAAGACAATAATACATAAAGATTAACCATATAGGTTCTCTAGTATCTCAATCCCTAAGTAAATAATGCATAATACATTTAATACAGTCAGGTTAGAATACATAATTCATTTTAAACATTTTGAAGATACGCCTTCCACGGGCCCCAAAGTACATTAAATTTAAATAAGTTACCTCTTGCCATCAAAACTCGTTGTTCAATCAGATACATGTATTTTAGCTCAGCATACCGTAGGTTATAACTAGGTACCGAGGAGTCCTTCCAAAGCCTGGCAATCGCAATACGTGCAATCGTTATTGCTTTAAAAATAAAACTATTCACCTCAGGTCCAATTTGTGGGCCAAAAATTAAGTCATAAATTGAAAGCACAATTCTATACCCTAGGATCTCCGAAATTTTAAGAGTAATCTGATCCCAATATGCCTTTAAATAATTACATGAGAAAAACATATGCACAAGATGCGCATTCCTATCCCCACAGCGAAAACACTTTGCAGTACCATTAGGAAACCATTTATTGATCCTAACGGGTGTATAATATAGACGGAGCAACAATTTAAAATGTTGTAACCGATGTCCCGTTTGTAGAGAAATAAATTTCGCATTGCGCAGGGTCGTTTGAAGTGTTGTTACTGAAATTTCCTCTCCCAGTTCTTGAGACCATTTATCTGCAACTCGTTCTAGATCAGTGTTGACATTCTGCAGTAATATCATATAATAGCTTTTTATAGCCCCTTTACCTATACAATGTTTTACCAAAATGGTAGTTTTAGACGCATCAATAGCTAGATATTTATGGGGGGTCTTCTGGAGTGCGGTACGTATTTGCAAGTATACAAAAAACGATCGTGGGTTAAGTTGGTGTTCTATTGATATCTCTTGAAAAGGACGCAAAATATTATTGCTGTGGAGTTGGCCCATCTGATTTATACCAGCCGCTTCCCACTGCCCAGACATTTGGTCACAACTCGGAATTCCTATATCATTGTTACCCCAAATAGGAGAGAGGGTATGCAAAACTGGGAGTTCCAAGTGTAATCTAATGCCGTTCCATATTCTAGCATAGGCTTTAAGGGTCTTTAGTTTGATTTTTTTGAAGAACTTAGGATTGTTGAATCCAAAGCTGCCCTGCGTACCCCCAATTGCTTGTAGAATAGAAGTGTGTTTGGAAGTACAAGGACGAATATGAAGGATCTCTTTGATACGGTTCACATGGGCCGCCCAGGAATATAATTGTAAATCAGGAAGGGTGAGACCACCATCTATCCATAGCTTTGCCAGCTTACCTCTACTACGCCTAGGGGTTTTACGTACCCATAAGAAGGAGCATACTATTTGTTCTAATTTGGACCATTTTTGTTTAGTAAGATGGAATGGTAGGGCTCTACACAAATAAAGGACTTTAGGAAGGATCATCATTTTGATCACGTTGACTCGGGCAATCAATGACAAAGGGAGATTAATCCATTTATCTAAGATTGTTTTACATTGCTTGAATACCCGATCAAAATTATTACTAATAATTGTATCAAAGTTATTTGTAAGAGTAACGCCTAGGTATACTACTTGATTAGATATATCCATAGAAGCAGTGGGGTCATTAAATATCAATGTCTGCGTTTTTGTAGGATTAATTAAGTACCCCGAAAATTGACCAAAATGAGATGCTATATCAACAACTGCTTGATTCGCTTGATTAGGTGTGGATGTAATAACTGCTGTATCATCAGCATAGAGTGCTAAATTCAGAGATATATTAGGCATAGGTCTTACGGGAGAGATTAAGAAGGAATTGCGAAGTCTGCAAGCAAAAGGCTCCATATATAAAGCATAAAGCAGCGGGGACATTGGGCATCCCTGCCTGGTTCCCCGTTCTATTTTAAATCTGGTGGAGGTTACCCCGTTTGTTATAACTTTAGAATAAGGAGAATAATAAAGTTGTTTTATAGCTTTAATTAGTTTATCTGGAAACCCCATGCCTCTGAGTGTGCTCCAAAGAAATAACCATCGCACTCTATCAAAAGCCTTTTCGGCATCAATAAATATCAATGCCATAGGCTGTTTTTCTGTATTGGCCCAATCAATTAAACAAGTCATTAAATTTGTATGGGCCACACAGTCTCTCCCCATCATGAATCCATGTTGGTCTTCCGGAATGACTTGATACAGAATCGGAGAGATTCTAGTAGCTAAAAGTTTTGCATAGACCTTGCTGTCCACATTGATTAATGATATTGGTCTATAGGAGGAGCAATATGTAGGATCTTTGCCAGGTTTGGGAAAGACAGTTATCAAGGATTCCTGCCATGTTATAGGAGGGGAAAGAGTACCCTCAAAAATAGACTGGATCATAAGGGTGAAAAAATGTTTAATCTGGTCCCAAAGTAATTTATAGATTTCAACTGGTAAACCGTCTTCTCCTGGTGCTTTACCAGGCGTCATAGCATTCAATGCCGCAGCAATTTCAGTTTCCATAGGAGTTACAATCAAAGTTTGCCTAGTATCTATCTGGAGTAAGGGAAGGGTTTGTTGTTGTAAATAAGAATCTATAAGTGTTTCATCATGAATATCAACTATAGTTCTATCCTCAGTATACAGTTTGGCATAAAAGTGAGTAAAGCTTTGATTAATTTCCAAGTCATGACAAACAAGAATTGCATCTTTATTATGAATATTTGTAATTCGAGTATTACTATGTTTCTCCTTTAACATCCATGATAACACTTTACCATTAGAATCCCCTTGTACTAATAGTTGTGCTTTATCCGTGGCTGCCTTGTCTTGGGCTTGGGTTTCGTGAAAAAGTCGCAACCCTGCCTGAGCTCTTTCTAAAGCAACTTGACCAGCGCTCCTATCAACAATATGCAGCTTTTCGGCTTCTATTAAAGCCCTGGAGAGGGTAGCATATTCTGCCAACGCTTGTTTATGGGATATAACTGAATATGTTGTGATCCATCCCCTTAAGGTTGCTTTAAAAGCATCCCATACTATATTATGAGGTGCAGTGTTTATATTGAGTACAAAAAATTCGTCGACCAAAGGTTGGGTATAAGTTAAAAATACAGGATCTGTGAGACATTTTCTATCTATATACCACCTTTTCACTGGTCTAGGGGTTACTATAGGAAACGAGATCTCCACAAGCATCGGTGCATGGTCCGTCAAGGATATACCCAAGTATCTAGCCTTAGTATCAGCCAGTAATGATCGTGAGATCAGAGATAGATCAATACGAGCATAGGATGAGTGGGGAGAGGAAAAAAAGGAATAGCCACGTATAAATTTGTTAATTTCTCGCCATACATCGACCAGATCTAATAGATCCATTAGTTGTCTTAATGCGGCCGCTGTATGCGGTTTACGCTGGAAGAGACTAGCAGTTGACCGGTCCAAAAAAGGGTCAGGTGCAAAATTAAAGTCCCCATTGAGCATAACCCTACCATCCCATCGTGTAATTTCTATTTCCAATGTGGCCCAAAAGTTACGGTCATCCCTTAAAGGACCATACACCGATCCAACCAAAACCTCAATCCCCTTGTATTGTATCACAGCGAGAACCCAACGGCCCTCTTTATCAGCTGCAAACTTATGAATTTTAAACTGAGAATTCATAGAGATAATTGCAACCCCTCCTGACAGTCCACATTTACTTGGAGAAACCAATATCGAAGCCCCAAGCTGCGCTAATCGTTGTGTTTGTGTAGACTGCAAGTGTGTCTCCTGGAGACACCAAATATCAGCTTTGTTAGATAATAGAAAGCTGCGTATTACCTTTATCTTTTTAAAGGAGTTGAGGCCATTAACATTCCACGTCCCACAAGAAAAGAAAGTCATTATACTTTCCTCCTAGCAACCTTATATCATCCATGTAATACCAACAATGGGATTGAGATACGATAAACAAACCAAAAGCTTTATAATAGTTTATTGTGCCTATAGGATTCCTGCTTTTTTCCCCATTATGCAGGCCCATATCCCTGGGCCCCATCCCTAGTACTCCTGGTCTGACCAGGAGGTTCCCGTGGGCTCCCTCCATGCTAGTCATGGGGGATGGGGGAAAGAGAGGAGGATCTCTCCCTGAGGACAAATAAAGCAGCCCTCCCCCTCCTAACAGGGAGAGGAAAAGCAATCATGTAAGAGGCAACACACCCACTACCATCACATCTTTAAGTTTTAGCTGAAATCTTATCTAAAAACATTTCTGCTGCATTTATTGACGTGAAAAAAAACATTTCGTCTTGCCATTTGATCTTGAGTTTGATTGAAGGGAGGAAGGAGGCTTCCGCCCCGACATTTTTAAATTTAGAAACAAGTTGTTTAAGGGCCCATCGTCTGTGGGAAGTTTTCGGACTTTCATCAGATAATATAAAAAAAGTATAGCCCTCAGCAGTAATCGTATGTTTAGTTCTGGCAGCAGTTAGAATCATGTCTCTGATTGCAAATGTTAAAAAGTTCACTTTAATATGGCGCGGTTTCTCTAATTTAGGATTCCTAACCGCAGGGACTCTATGGGCTCTCTGAATATCCGCTTTGAGTTCTTCTAGAGATTTTTGGTCTGAAACAAATTTGAAAATTAGGGAGGAAATGAATTCTTTTAAGTCTATAGCTGGACCTTCAGACTGTTTTGGGACCCCCATAATTCTCAAATTATTGCGCCTGGAAAAAGTATCCATATTTTCGACTTGGAGTTCAAGAGCATCAATCCTAGATGTATTATTGACTGAAGTCAAGTCCATCTTTTCCATTTTGGCTGAGACTTTTGACAATGATATATTTTGAGCAGACACAATTTTTTGTAATTCCGAGAATTCTTCTCCAAAACGGTCTGTTGAACATTGAAGGGTTGCTAGTCTTGCTGAAGTATCTGTGTGGACATTTTTAATCATTTGAGTCAATTGCACTGTCATGGCCTGCATCTGGTGCAAAATAGTTTGCGTGTCCAAAGACTCTGTACCACCTCTTGGTGTCGGAAGCTTTCCTTCAGAATTATTTGTTGCCCTTACTTCTGGTTGCAAGAAAGCGTAAGGCGCATTATCATCCGGCTGTTCTAATGCTAAATCAAAGCTTACCGGAATACTCCGATCTGAGTGAGGTCTGCTGGGGCCCGGCATAGCGTCGAGTGGCCGCTCCTGCTTTCCATCCCGTCCGTGCTCTCCTTCCCCTCCCAGCTGATTGATTGCTGAGAGTCCGGGCGTTGCCTCAGCCTCTGTCGCAGACACGTCATCATCAGCTGGAGGAGCGACGGGGCTGGTCGAATCCAGCTGGGCTGTCAGCTCCTGTGTCGGATCCCGCCCTTCAGGCGTACACCCCGCTGGCCGCATAGCCGCTCCTCGGTCCAATGAGTCGTCCTCTCCGAATTCACACGAAGGGAGCAAAGTACTCTGTAGATTATCAAGTGAAGATGACAATTCAAGTGATGAGAGTGGCGCCGGAGTGCCCGGTAAGCTGTTTCTTTTTAAAAAGTAACTTTTAAGTGATTTAGGGTTTTTATCGTTAAATGCAATAAGCTTCTCCCACGCAAGTGCCTTTTGTAGCGTATGGCTTTTCTTAGCCAGTGATTTAATTGGTGGAGAGACTGCTAAAGTTTGTAGCTTGTCAAAAGTTTTCTGGCTAGCTGTAGGTTTAGGTTTTGTTACGCCCTTAATTTCGGACGCTGGCAACGATTCGTCGTTGTCCAGAGACAGCAATTCCTTTTTGCCTCCCCGCCTGGGATAGCGTGACTGCTTACCACGGGGCATTCCAAGAATTACATGCAAAATAAATGCGGCTTCAGCTATTTGTGTAGTTCCTGCTCTTGATGTGAAGTCTACATCAAAGAAGGAATTAATCGTGGTTAAAACAGATGATGTCAAGCGTCGCAGCAGTTCCAGGACACCTATGGTAGATTGGGATTGCAGCCTGCTGGTTACTTGAAGCCAAATCTGGCGCCGAAGAAGCCTTGAAAGGTGTTGTCTGGCCGTGGGCATCTCAGTCGGTAATAGCGGTTGCCTCGGAGCTCCTCAGGGAGCGACCGTCCGGCGCTCACTCACAAAGCATTGTGAGGGCGGCCATTTTTTTTGGCACACAGGAATGTTGACAAACTGCATTCTAGCTCCACGAAGCAAAGACATTCAACAGCAGTGAAATCTGCATTGCCCCAAAGTCGAATCTCCTCTTTCAGTTGATCTCATTAAAGCCAAGAGCAGCTATTCTGAAAACTATTGTGTTTAAATGTATGGGACTATACCCCAAATCTCTAAAACCCTTTGCACTAGTTGCTTAGAACCCTCCCATACCTCTACGTTACTTCAACAATGACCACCCCCTTGCTTCCAGTAAAAAGCTAAAGGGCTGTAAAAGCGTGGGTTAAAATATATCAGGCACAGATTAAAATGCAAATGCACGCTCATTCTCTTGCGTGCTAAGAGAGCCAACTTCTATTCTACTCATAAAACAACTTCCTGATCCCTGTGTCTGTCTCCAACCTGCATCTCTGCTTTAAACAAGTGCTGTTTCTGTAAACAGACATCTGACGATAATATGATCACTTATTCCTGCTCGTAATCTCTGCTCGCCCGGCACGATGACTATTTACTAGCGTCAATTCTCTCTATATAGTTCTACTAATCTGTTAGCATTGGCATGGCAGTTATGGAGCGGTTGGGGCAATAGTTTTCAAGTGCATGAACGGCTGTTCTAATACTTGCATTGCTTCTCCAGCTAGTATAAGGTGGACCACTAGGGGGCCAACCCCTAAATGAGACACAGTAAGGTTCAAGGGAGTGCCCGTGTGGGGCAGGGGCAATTGTTTCAGTTCATGATTTCATGAAATGTACTCCCATGGAATGCCTTACTAAGCCCCTGCTATGGTACAGTTCACCCCCAAAAGAGTCAACCCCTAAATGTAAAGACAGTGAGGCCCATTGGGAGTGGCAGGGGGATGGGGCGATTGTTTTCAATATCATGAAATGCTGGCCTATTAATATGTTACTCTACACCTGCTAAAATACACTCTTCCTCTACAGAATCAGCCCTTCAATGAGGAACTGTGAGGCCCTTGGGAGTGTTAGTGAGGGGCAGGGCTACAGTCTAATGTGAACTTTATTTATTTTGTATAATCTGCAGTTTGAGGTGCAGCAGTGGTCAGTACCAGATTTATATATGCACTGACTTTGCTGGCTGGATCTCCCAAGAAGCTGATAGCAAGAGTACAGGCCAGCCAGAATAGAGCGTTATGGACAATTTTTAACTTGATCATCTGTTTGAGGCCCGGCAGGCACTGAGGTGGCTGACAGTTGCCGACCTGATTAAAATTAAGTTGCTAGTTTGGGCCTGGAAAGCAATATGATGCTGTTAGGATTCCACCTAATCCTCCCAAACGCCGACCTTTCACCCCTAGTCCACGAGTATGACAATTCTGTGGTCATTTTCACAAAGATATAGTGTTAGGCCCAGATTGCTATGAAGGCCGGTACCGGTAGCCGGTTACGGCATCATTCCATGACCATTGACTATTGCCCGTTTCAAGATGGCGCTCTGCTCACACTTTAGATTGACTGCTGTTGGTACTTGGCTAGTCCCTTGTTTGTTTCCAGCTTCCTCGGCGCTCCTTTTAAGGAGGACGTCGACACAGAGTCTTTGCTTGCCAACAACAAGCGGACTCCATGCTGTGCCTTGTGTTTCGACCTTGCTCTTCTCTCTGACTCAGATAAGTGACCCGGACTGCTGTTTGACCAGCCTCTGACTTGCCCTTTATATTTCTGTTGCACGCTCGTTGCCAGACCTTATTGCCTGTTTGTTTTATCACTCTCTGCTTCCTCCTTTGGTACCTTTGCTGCCCGTACATTGCCAGACCTCTGCCTGTTCTATCGGACTGCTTGACTTGCCCTGATTATTGTCAGTTAGTGACATTAGCCTTTGCTTATTTGGTCTACGCCTTGCTGAGACACTATTCTCCCTTTGGTAACCCTAGCGCTCACGTGTGTGCTAGAACACGTAAACTACCTCCTGCGCTCTCGGTTACCATTGTGATTCAGCTATTCAGAACTACTTACGCTGCACCAGGTATAGAGCTTCCAGGGGGATTCCTTGCTATGAAGTCCCGGTACTTCATAGCAATCGCTGTCACTCCCTCATTTGTCCACCTCAACCTATTAGTAAAACTCTCCTTTTGTTGTTTGTGTCTTTACAGGTGCAGTGCTACAGGATTCCCACCAGGTCCTTGTGGACCCCCTTTTCAACCTTCTTTCAGCTTGCTGAATAGAGGGAGGAGTAGGGAAGTCCTCAGTACATCACTTCTGGTTCCAGTACCTGATGGTCCAACAGATGCTAAGACCCGGATTGCATTCGCTCTGCTAAAGGAGCGCATACACAGGAACATTACGGGACTCTAAATGCTGCAATGCCAAATTAGTTTTCAATTTACAGACTTCATAATTTTAACTTCTAACTTCAGCTCGCTCACGGGAGATAGCCAACTGCTTACTGGGTTTAAATGAGCTGGAATTCTACCTCTCACTTTTATCCCCCTCTTCCCACAGAGAAAATACAAAGTAAGACGCAAGCCTCATCTTTTGTGTCCTCGTGTAGTGAAACTACTCCCAGCCCACGGATCTGGGGAGAGTCACTCCCTGAAATCTCTGTTCTAGACTGTGGGGAGAATGAAGAGTTAAGGTTACTGAGGAACCCCCAAACAGGTCCTGGTGTTTCCAAGGAATTACCTTTTTTCACCCTTTTGGGGTCATAATGGGGGTGCAAAAGGGTGGGGCAGTTTCTTTTACTAGCCAACTGTCCATCTGTTTTCCCTAATATGACCTGTAGATATATCCCCATTTCCCTGATACTCAAAACTGTCTAAATCCTTTGGGCTAAAGTGTCTTTCTAAGACACCCTCATATCACCATATCATGGAGTGCTTTACCACACTGCACCACTCTAAACCATTGCTGAGCTAGGCTCTATTGACTTCTGGGGATTCCAAATTCACCCAGTCACCACATAAATATCACATTAGAAGCAAATTACATCAAATGGGGTAGGATCCTCCCCTATTATAACAGGCAAAAGATGTACCAAGAAAGGAGTTTTCCACTCGCCAGAGCTGCAATGAATTATGCCTCACTGTCAGAGGCAGGAATGCAAAGTGATAGAAAGTTGGATATAAGCCTGTACAGAACAACAGAGAGTAGACAGTGCAGCTTAACTCATAGAAGGGGAAGACTCTTAACCTCTTCTGTGCTGAGGACGTATATACACGTCCAAAATGTGTCCAACAGAGCCAGAATTTAAATGGTATTTGCCATTAGCTAATGAAGCCCAATGGCAGCAGCTAAGGGGTTAACATACACCCCACTGAGAACATTTATACAGTGAGGTAATTAACAAGGTGCATGCAAAAAGTGAGCACAAGGCACCTAATGGCAAGGGCAGTTGGACTCAACTTCAAATGCTGGTCCTCTCACTAGCAGATGACAAGGGCTGCTGTACATCAACAGAGAGGTCTCTCTGTCACTGCAGGGAAAACAGCTGGGCTCTTCTCATCTTCTTGGAGGGGCATAACAGTCAGGAAGGCAAGTGTTACTCCACCAACTGTTAGAACCCAGGACCAAGAGTTCTGCTACCCCAGGGACTAGGTCCACTGAGACTGCCTAAGTATCTGTCTCAGTTCCACCTCAACTAGGTCTGTTTGCATTTAATAATAATAATAATAAGAATTTATTAAGTGCTGTATTGCTTGAAAAATTGCAGGCCCAGACTGCAGTGTGATAATGTAGGCCGCAGCTGATTCTCATTGATTTTCCTCTTCCGCAAACATTTTTTCATGGAGAATTTTCAGCTCCTTCCAGGTTACCATGGAAACGTGTGCAGGATGAGCTCATAGCTTCAGCAGTGTTCTGTGTCCAAGTGGACAAATGTGCAGCTTGTGACCATGATATATGTGACGTTTCTGACCAAATGGGCTCTGGTAGCTGCGTGCCATGGTGATGTAAGGATGTGTCAATGAATTATAGCTTTGTTGTTGCAATGGCTGAGCTGATGTAAGTAAGACTAAAGTGAATCTGAGTTTCGGGAGGGGGCGTGATATCACCCCCCCTGGAAACTGCAGAAACCGCACCCTTCCTAAGGATACCAGCACACTGTGTAATGCAGCAAGCGCGAGAGTATAAAAACCCGATTCGAGCAACAGTTGAGCAGACCAGTCTTCTACCAGGGCTAGATGTAGCGCGCAGACCGCCCGTTCATGCTGAAGATTCTCTGCTCGACTGTTTATCGGGGCCTGGGCAGGAGGGCAGATGACAAACCAATTCCGCAGTTCAATGGTGCGGTAATGTATAATGCTCTGTGTGCGTGTTTTTGCAATCCCTTGTGTTCTCCTCTCTTGGAGTGAGAGACTTGCATTGTGTGTATTCCCCTGTATTTAAGTGTTGAGTTATTGACACAGGTTCAAGTGTGTTTTGCAACCACTGTATTTCATTGTATTCAGGATCAGGATAAGCCATTAATAAATGTCAGAATTCCTATTTGCCTCACCCAAGACCTTGTAAGCGTCTCATTTCTCCTGGGGGAGAAGGGGATGAATCAGGGGAGGGGTTTGCAACAAGCGGGCAAAACAAATGGCAACAAGGATGGGATTTGCATAGTGCTGTTTAAACGTTATCCTAAGCAAATCCAAAAGAACCTATGGGATGCTCTGTGATGTCTTTGTTTAGTCAGCGCTCCCAGGGCAATTAGCGGAAGGGACCCCTGTAGCGTATTGGTAATGGCAGGGAGTCCAGTGTCTGGAATACTGACATTTGTTATTCCTGTGTGTATTTAAGTTATATTCAGTAAGCAGCCCTCTGTACCCGCTGGCGGGGCAGGAGTAGTGCACATACCAGGGTGGAGTATTGGTCCCTATGACCAGGTAGCTCAGGAGTGGTCTTTGGGGACAAGGCCTAGTGAGCCCTGGGGGGATCTGTTGGGGATGGCTGAACCGGCAGAGGTACTACATTGTTTGCAACAGGTGCCAGTGGAGAAAGGGAAGAAGGTGGCTGCGCTAGCCAGACCGGGTTGGATCCTGCTAAATGCATACAGGAAAATGCATCAACAAAAATTGGAAGAAGTCAGAAGGGGTGGCCTCGCTCTTTGTGCATATTGGAAAATGCTTCAAAAAGTAGAGAAAGTAAAGTCAGAAAAGACAAAATTGGAGGAAGAATTGGCTGCAGCACTACAGGCCAATTATAGGCAGCAGCCTCGGGCTAAAATATCGCAGGAGCCCACAAAAAAAGATCTGGCAGTGGCAGCAATATCTGCAGTTAGGAAAGTTCTCTATACCTGTAAACAAAAGAAAGTGCATTTGGCTATGACTCAGGCAGGGCCAGATTGGGATCCCGATCATTGGAACAGGAATAGAGGACACAGGAGAAATATTACCTGAAGCTAAGCACAAGATGTTGGAGTTGCGTACTCCCTCTACCAAGAAACATGTGTAAAGAATTATTGGACTTTTTAGGTGTAGTGTCTAGCAGAATGTATTAGACTTGTGATTAGTCCAGGAATGTGAAATTGCATTAAATGTTGCAGTTCAGGAAAACTATGCCACATTGTACTATATTGGCAAAATAGTGACAAAATAAATAAAAGGATCCACCCACTGTTTTGATAGTTGGAGTAGATGGAGGTTGGATTTCATGGATTCCATCGTGCTTGGGGCAAAGTGTGGTGAGAGAAACCACAAGGACCTCTCATTTCTCCTGGGGGAGAGGGGGGTGCATCAGGGGACGTGTTTGCAACAAGCGGGCAAAACAAGCGCATATACATGAAACATGTAGCAGCTGTCCGAGGACTTTGTGGTGCTGAACCTCCTCCTACCCCCAGAGAAAACAAACGACCCCCCTGGGTTGGGCAACCCACCCATCTACATACAAAAGACAATATAAGAAACTTACATGAACATCACACAGCCATGGAAATCCCTCCCCACCCACCTCAAATATGGTGGCCACAGAAAGAACCACCCCAATCCCTTAAGGAGATAGGAGAGACAGAGGAATATAGGCAAATCGATGGCCCAATGGTGCATCCGCATCACTAAACATCTTTTGCCAGGAGATGGAGCTTGACCTGTTTTTTAAATGAAGGGAGGGAGGGAGCCAGTCGGACCTGCACAGGAAGAGAATTCCACCATCTGAGTCCGACTTGGGACAGGGCTAAGCCGAGCGCTCACACCTTCCTGAAAGAAGGTACAGCCACATGACCACGCAGATGTGCTCTGATCTCTCTCATCCAAGAGAAGCGATTCCAGAGGTAGCAGGGACCTTGGTGGTAAAGGGCATGCCACATAAGGACCAATCCTTTGAGTTTAATCTGATCGCCGATGGTC
>JASBQL010276883.1:0-12654 GCA_030264975.1 Desmognathus pascagoula | reverse complement strand
GTATTGGCTCCGAGCTGCTCATAGCAGTTGGCAACACAATGTCGACCATATGGGGGCAGCAGAGGATCAATGATGGGTGCAGGGAATGAGCCTGTGGCATTTTTCATTGCCATCTGCCTATCCCTCCATGTACTCATATTAAACTTATTGAGACCCCTTTTCGAATGACCGTAGGTTCTTTATTACAACAAAACAAAGGGCACCATTCACTACAAAATTAATAAAAACGCAAGATTATTTTATAAAAAAAAATCTTTTTAAAAATAAATGACCAATTCATCGTAATAAAATACAATGCCAAATCCCTAATTAGTCAATTTAATCTGCATGACATTCCCAATGTTTATTTATTTAAGTATGTTTTTATTGAAAACTGGCATTCAATACAATTCATTTTGCTTAACAAACATTGCATACTTGAACCATATATTTTCACATAGAGTAGAACTCCACCCTGACACACAGTTGAAAGCTGGCCAAGCTTAACATTTAGCAGTAATACCAGTTTACATTTTTGATTACATACATTAAACAACTTAACTCCCCCCCAACTTAACAATCGGTTGCCTTCCTTCGAGTCCACGTGATTCCACACTCATGTTCTAATTTTCTGTCTGTGTCCTACACCCTCTCCATATTCAACCCTCATCTTCCTCACCATCCTGCTCGTTCACCTGAAACAAATAGTTTCTAAATGCCGCCCATTTGTCAATGGGTCTATGGGTCCGACTCATCAAGTTTATTGCTGCTTCCTCCCTATCTGCACAAAATGTGACATCCCTCAGCCAGATTTTTATCGCAGGCGTCTTGCCTCTCATCCAGGTTATAGCCACCCTGCGTTTAGCAAGTGTTATCGCGACGTTGGCCCATTTGTATAGAGGCACAGTCAACTTGGGTAGGATATTCAACATAGCAGACTCAATGGTGTTTTCTATCTCACATTGACACACCTCACTAATAATTCGAAACACATCATTCCAGAACATCTGATTTCGGAAGCAGCCCCATGCAGTGTGGACGAAATCTACATTTATACCTCCGCACCCGACGCAGGCAATATCCATCCCCCCGTGAAATTTGCTAAGCTTCTGTGGTGTAACGTAAGACTGATGTAAAAATTTAAAGTGCAAAAGCCTGTGGTGCATGTTGAGCGACACCGTCCTTGTCAAATTACAGATCTCATACCACACAATATCTTCAAGTTCGTGTCCTATTATCTCTTCCCATTTACTTCTGATTGGAACGTTCTCCAATTCTCTGACTGCACCCAGCAGGTTGTACATTCTAGAAATCTGATGCGCCTCAGGCACCGTGGTAATTAAATGAGTCAGGGGTCTAAATTCATCGGGCTCCAAAGGGGATGATGGCCAATTTGTAAATATCTCATTTTTGATGGCTAGCCAAAACATTATGTTAGACAACCCCCCCCCAGCTTGGTCAATGATATCCTTGCTTTCACGCAGACGCCCTTCCACAAACAGGTCTTGAATGTCACACAATCCCCTCTCTTCCCATTCTGTAGCCAGCTTTCTGTTATAGCTCGCTTTACCATTAAGCAAAGCCCCAATGGTCGTATAAGGGCTGTAAGGCGTTTTCACTCCACCCCATGCCACCACACGTCTCCACAGCCTTACCCCGACAACAGCTGGTCCCTCAGTCCTTGACATTTTGTTTTGGGGCATGCATATCATTCCACAAGCTTCCATAGGGCTAAACCACTTCTTCTCGGCCTCAACCTGTGGCTCTGCATGCCTAGGTGCAAACCATTTCTGGGTGTGTTTTAGCTGAGCAGCAACGTAATATCTGTATAAATCTGGTAGAGCCATTCCCCCCTCCTCATAAGGCCTCATTAATACCTTACATGCCACCCGTGGTGCCCTCCCATTCCATATAAAACGAAGCATTCTGGACTTGCACTTGTCAAAAAAGGATTGGGGAATTATCACTGGCACATTCTCAAAGATGTACAGCATCTTGGGGAGCACTACCATCTTAATAACCGAAATTCTGCCCGCCAAAGAGAGAGGCAGCGTCTGCCACCTCCCAAGCTTCTCATCAAGATAAGTCAACAGTGGGTCAACATTCAAGGCATACCATTCTTGCTTTGTCCATGCAACCATCACTCCCAGGTATTTAAAATGGTCAGTGGTTTGTATCAGCTCAGCAGGACAATCTTTAGCTTTGTGGCAATCCTCTTTAACTAGCAAGACCGTTTTGTTCCAGTTAATTGTGTACCCAGAGACTTCACCGTATCTCTGCAAGGCTCTCTGCACCCTGCGTACCTTTCCCTCAGCTTTATCAAAAAAGAGCAGCAGGTCATCTGCATACATCACCATCTTGAAGGGAATATGACAGCACATAAGTCCACCATCATCCATCACGTCATCCAAGTATCTTATCAGGGGCTCCGCCACCAATGCAAAGAGAACCGCAGAGAGAGGACATCCCTGCCGAGTGCCCCTCTCAATTACAAATCTGCCAGATTGGAACCCATTCACCATGACTCTGGCTGAGGTAGTAGAGTATAAGAGCCTAGTCCATTTTAAGATATGTTCACCAAAACCCAGTTTTCCCAAGACCTTAAATAAAAACTTCCAGCACACGGAGTCAAATGCTTTCCTAGCGTCAAGTGACAACAGGGCAGCACCTGGCGCTCCCGCAGAATCAGAAATAATATCAAATGCTCTTCTGATTCCAATGGCCGTGGAACGATTTGGCACGAATCCTGTCTGTTCATTCCCAATTAATGTGAGTACCACAGCAGTGTATCTTTTGGCAAGGACTTTAGCTAGTATTTTAATATCGCAATTAATCAAGGACAGGGGGCGATATGAGCCGCATTCATTCCCATCCGTGTTGGGTTTGGGCAACAGGGTTATCAATGCCTCATTCAATTCCGGGAGCCAACCCTCTATCTTCAGGGCACCTTTGTATACTTCAAGTAATCTTGGCACCAGTTTAGCACGAAAATGACTGTAAAAGTCTGTAGTTATCCCATCTATACCAGGCGCCTTGCCCATCGACATCTCTTTAATGGCTGTAGATATTTCTTCCTCAGTAATATCTGAATCTAAATCTGCCTGCAAGTCTGTCGTCAACCTTGGCATCTGTATGCGCTGCAAGAATTCATCAATAGCCCCACCGTCCGGACTCCCCCTTTCTCTATATAGTTCAGCATAATATTGTTCAAATCTTTCAAGTATCAACTTCTCCCCATAAGTCAGATCCCCACTGATTGCCTTAATTTGCGTGATCCGGACTGGTGCCCTATCTTGAGACACCAGCCTCGCCAGAAGGGTGCTGGGTTTATCACCCTGCCAGTACCTCTTAGCATCTGCTGACTTGCCACGTATCTTACTTTCCGTGTCTACCTCACACAGATATTTCTCCCTCTTAAGCAGAATCTGACCCAATATTTCCTTTCTTCCAGTGGCATGGTACTTCTCATCCAGTTTCGCAATTTCTACCTCTGTATGTTGGAGAGACTCCCTGATTGTCTTCAGGATCCCCCCGTCCGTGCTCATACATACCCCCCTAACATAACATTTGAATGCCGCCCAGCGTACCAAGGCATTCGTTCCTTCAAGTGTGTTATGAAGAAAGAATTCATCTATCTTTGTGGAAAGGGATTCCTCGTATACCTGATCATGTAGTGCCTCCGCACGAAATCGCCACCTAAAGGGAGGCCTGACTACGCTATCCCACATTATTTCAAAATGTAAAGGGGAGTGGTCCGAAATCGTGCGAGGCTCCAGATATATATCCGTTATGTATGGGAACAGGGTATTAGAGACAAGGAACCTATCTATTCTCGTGTACGCGTCATGGTGGGAGGAATAGAAGGTATACCCCCCCAGCAATGGGTTCCTCACTCTCCAAATATCTACCAGGTCATATGTGTCCATGTAAAGCAAGGTTTGACCCGCCGCCAAAGAGAGCTTCCTCTCAGTTTTGTTCGATTTGTCTAAAGTGTGACTCAGAATAAAATTATAGTCCCCTCCAATGATCCAAGGGACCCCATGCCATTCTGCAAGACGCTTGAAAATCTCATCCATAAAACTAGGAGAATCTATGTTTGGCCCATACAAATTTAGAAGCACTACAATTGTACCAAAGAGTCTACCTGCCACCAGGACGTATCTACCTTGAGTATCAGCGTATGAGGTGACTAAGTCAAACACTACCTTCCTGTCCATGCATATGCAAACTCCCCTGCTGCCCCTTGTATACGAGGCACTATATACGTTCTTCCCCCATTTCTTGTGTAGAAACGGTATATCCTCTGGTATCAAATGTGTCTCTTGCAAAAACAGGATATCGATTTTTTTCCCCAAGCACCATGACCACACTCGTCTCTTTTTAGCCGGTGTCTGCATTCCACGCACATTCCATGTGCCAAAACTCAATTTATCCGATGCCATGAGAACGAATGCTATTTAGGTTACACCATCTTTCACCATCCATTGTGTACCACCGTGTACCTCCTCCAGAAGGCCAACCAAAACTCCCCTTCCCACCACCCCCAGAACTCCCCCAAACTCGGAGCTCTGAACCCGAACGCCTGTGCCTAACCCAAAACAAAATTTGCCACAGACGTCCAAAACTTTTCCAAATACTTTGCTTGGAGATCACGCAATCCATCAACAGCTTCCCACACCAACCAGGCACCACAACTCGGGCGCAAGGTCCGAATGGAAAGTCTCACCTCAACCCGTCCCCCCGCCCACGCCGCTCCACCATTTGAAAGAAAAGTATGTACACCTGTCCTGATTGGCACGAATCTGTACCCACCACTCCTCCTTATCCTCCTTTACATATAGCCTGACTCGCTCCTTTCCGTGCCCATGTACACCCCCAGTCCCAGCACGTCAATGCCCTCCTATCACAGTAATACGCCACATGCCTGCACAGCCTAAGTAAATCTCTATCCGCTCCCCCTCCATTCTTCTCCGATCAAACAGCAGCCACATTTCATTCCGCGTCATGCACCCCTTCTCATGCGCAATGCCGCTTGCTCGATCTGCCATCCGAGGCTATGCCAGCACCACCGCCAACGTTTCGTTGGCCTCCTCTGTTCAGGCCAATACTTAGTGTTTACCACTTGCACAGCAGCACACCGCAACCCACAACCGGCGATGCCATGCTTTCAAGTGTTATTCTCACTGGAAGGTCCTTTAATCTTTATGTGTAAGCAAGCATGCGTCTATGAACCATCCTCAAGCGACAACCTGCTAAACAAATGCTGTACAAGTAGTAACAGTTCTTGTAATGTTCTACCGTATCTACTGTTCATGTTGCAATAGAAATGTAAATATTTACACAAAAAGGGGGGTCTACCGGTTCCAGGCCCAGGTCTCGCAGTGCAGTGTCAATATTAAACTGCTTGTATGAAACAGAAACTGTTACATCAATGGATTGTTCTGCCCATACACTCCCTCTGCGTGGGAAACCAAGTAACCATGTGGCAGAGTAGAAAAATAAACATTGCATCCCACTCGTTGTATGACATGAGTTCTGCCATGTGTAACAGCAAGTCAGACCTCTCCCATGGTGGCACCTGACGCCCCCGATGTCCCCACTTCTTAGCATGAAGGAACCGTCACCATTTATCAGTTTTAGACGCAGTGAGTCTCGACAGCAATGTGTATTCAAGCTGGACAAGCGACTCTCCCACATCGCCACCAGGCGGCTCCTCCCCTCCGCATTTGCCAGTACTCCTGAACGATCACGGCCACCGTACTTCGTAAGTAGGTTAACTTTAACCGCCAAGTGTCCACACGGCAGCCATCTTCTCTTTCCTAATTTTCCTTTTGCGGGAGTCAGTAGTTCCTCAATGGCGCCCTACACACGTTGCTTCAAACACCTTAAGGATTGCTGTTTCCGAGAGCACTCCACCGCATAACCAGTACAGTGAACGCAATAAGTCATGCCTTTGTGTTACCGCCAAAGTACTACCTCATGCGGTAGTTGCCACTTTCCACTACACCTGATGATTTAATTTCCACTTTTGTAGTATCAGCTAAACTTACTCTTTTAAGCTTTGCGGTCGATCACAGCAAACACCATTTTATTTTCGTTTCCTTTATATACAATCCCCTAATTCACCTACGATTACTCCTGAGCGTTTACGGCAACCATTTTTCATGATCAGGATAGCTTTAGTTGCCAAACTCCTCACTCAGCAGACATTTTCCATAGCCTGTTTTTAACTTGCAAGGATCAATAAACCGTCAGAGGATAGGTCGCACCCGCTTTCTCGATTGCCTTCCTTCTGTTTTGGGCAAGTGCGGGTCCCGTACATTTTTACCGCCTGTTTATTGCAACTTAGCAACATTGTATCCCATCTGACAGCGGCCATTTTAGCTATCGCAATTAGGTGAAAGAAAAATATATAGCTTTTAAAAACGGCGTTTCAATATTCTCGGCAATTCATCATTAGTGCACCGATTTTCTCCCTACTCACAGTTTTCGGCAAGTCATTCAATGTCCTCTATTTCTGCTGCACGTTCAGCATTCTGCTCATCTTCACTCCTATCTTGCTTACTGATGTTCGTTTCCACAAAATGCCACGCTTCTTTTGCCGAAGTGTAAAATAAAACCTTGTTCTTGTATACAATGCGTAATTTCGCCGGGTGAAGCATGGAGTATTTTACGTTCTTTTTCCTCAGTTCACTTTTGACATTGTCGAATAATTTTCTGGCTTTGAGTACCATTGGGGTCAAGTCTGGAAAAAAGGAGACCCTGGCACCCTCCCATTGTAACTCACCAGTTGTTCTCGCCGCTGCTAGAATCTCATCCCTATCACGAAAGTTCAGCACTTTAAAAATAATCGTTCTTGGTGCTGCTCCGGGGATCGGTTTGCGCCCTGGAACTCTGTGCGCTCTTTCCACTACAAATGATTTTGAGAGGACAGCATTTGGAAGTAGCTTCACTACCAAGTCTTCTACAAAATCTTCCATCTTTTTTGGGGCGACTCGTTCCGGAACCCCAACCAGGCGCAGGTTCGAGCGTCTGCTCCTCCCTTCTAAATCGTCTTGTTTGGACTGTAAAAGCTCAAGCTCCAATTTGTATTTTTTCAGCATGCTTTCCATCGGTGCAATGGCTGTTTCTAGCTGCATCACCCGTTCCTCCGCTTCCTTTAATTTTTCCATAATGTTGTCGGCTCGTGCCTGCGCATGGTCCATCCGTATATTTATTGCCCCCAACTGTTGAGCAGTGTCTTGCCTAAAATCTCGCAGCTCCTTCAGCACTGTCTGCAATGCAGTAGCCACATGGTTCTCCGACTCTTGTCCCACGTCAGCCGCCATTTCCTTTGATGTCTGCGGCGCAGGGCTGCCTCTCCGTTCTGCCGGTTTTGTGCTGTATTCCTCCAGTTTTCGTTGCTTCTTATCCTTAAGTGTTGTTCCTGGCATCTTCCAATTGAGTTATTTCCACTTTCTTAGTGAAAAGTCAGGTTTCAAGATAGTATTTTTATGACGGATGTCTGTCGTGAGCGGAGCGAGCGGGAGGCACGTCCACCTCTCTCTACTACATCACGCGACTCTCCGAAGAGTGAGTTTTTTAAAAGCTCTTTTCTTAATTTTGTCAGGAAGGTGCTTACTGTTGTTGATCTTAGCGGAATGTGTCCAATCTGAGATATGCGTAAAAAGCATTTTGTGATCAGCCCAAGGTAGATGCAACATTGCTGTATTAAGGAAATCGCAATTAGATTGAACTAGTAAATCTAATTGATTGCCTCTAACATGGGAAGGGTCATGAAAATAGTTGGTGAAACCCAGGTTATCAAGTATGTCACGAAGGTTGATTGCATGTGGGTCATTCACATCGTTATAATGGATATTGAAATCCCCACATACAATGATCTTCCTGTGGGTTAGTAGAATTTCCTCGAGGGTTGATTGAAATTCATCAAGGAAGGTGGTATTCTCCCCTGGAGGATGATATAGACAAAGGATGGATATTGCCTGTTGCCCTTGGGGGCCTCCTCTAACCAGGACATATTCAAAACTCTGGGGTTGAGTGGTAAGTACCCAGTGTTTCATGCAAAGGTTGTTTTTTGCGATGATGGCTACCCCTCCTCCTATCCGGTTGGGTCTGGGACAGGAAATAATTTGAAAATTTGGTGGGAGAAAATCATGGAAAATAGGGTCTTCGGACTCTGATAGCCAAGTTTCAGTTAAAGCGAGGAGTTTTAGGTCATAATCAACCAGGATGTCATGAATTTCTGTGGCATGAGCCACAAGAGATCTAGCATTGATAAGGGCAAAAGCAGTTAAATCCGGTCGAGATGGAAAGGTATTATGCAGGCAGTTAAGAGTGCTTGGTGAGTGGGGTTCGGTAAGCAAGGGATGTGCGTCTGTCTTGAGTCCACGGTGTCTACTGGCTCAGATGATGTTATGAGCCTATCAAGGCTCTGCAAGGATGGTGTGTTGGTACAAAGGTTAGAGACTGAACTGGGACGAGCTACTGTCAGAGGGGATGTGGAGGGTCTGTTTTGTGTAATTGAGAAAGCTTCCCTGGAAACGGTTTCAAGGTTAAGTTGGGGCAGGTGGAGGGTGCCCGGGAGGTGAGGAGTGGAGGTGTTATAAGGTTGCAGTTGTGAGAGCTGGGAGGGAAGGATGGGTTTAATAACATGAGAGGGGGAAGAAACCGAATTCTTTCTTTTAAGTGTACTTAGTTTTGTAAATGCAATTACCCTGGTTTTAATTTTTCAAGTTATCTTATTTCACTGCTTTTTAAAGCTCTATTTTCTTCACTGGCTGCAGCCATTTCATGAGGCTGACTGTTTACGCAATCCCTATGGCAGTTGACACATTGTCATAATCTTTTATCTGTGCTCTGCAGAGGAAAAACATTACACTGTATCATCCACAACAGATTGTTTACACAATCAAGACACCACCCGTTCGCCCCAACAAAGAAATGGCTGCTGCCAGGGAGGGAAGAAAACCAAGCATTAAAAATCAGATTAATTTGATTACGGACAAATTAAAAGAAGCCAAATTTTATTCAGCCCACTTAGAACACAAATTCAAAATGGTGGCCTGGACTATCCCTTTATTTGTAGTGTTTCTACTACATCCAAAACCCGTCCTTTGGAACGCTTCACCGTTCTTTGTTGCATTTTCAAGTGCAGGCTTTAAGAATGTAGCTGTGTGAGTCGGGGTGCGTGGCATGTGCCACGAGGTGAGACTGATGCTGCCTCAAAGGTGAGTTAAACTTTCACATGGTTGATGGAGCTTCATACCCCTACAAAAACAAAGCAAACACCAGTGGTGATGGTGGACAATGAGTGGAATGACAGTCATCTGTACAACTCTATATACCGCCTCTCTCCCTCTACATTCTGCTACATCCATGTCTGCCTGACGCTCCCTTGTGCTCTCGCTCTCTCTCGTTCCCTTTCTTTTTCATTTTTAGGCCCCAATCTCTGAATTCTCTTCCCCCCTTTTTTCCCCATTCTTCCCCCAAATCTTTCATCTTTTAAACACTTCTTGAAAGAACACTTTCGTGGATCTTTTCCTTCAGATTCTTCAGCTTTCTAACCTTCCTCACCATTGCCGGTCTCTTAGATCTTCGCTCTTATTTGACTATATCTTCCCTCAGCATTGGCCTTGTAAATATTTATTTTGTGATTACCGTTTGATCGTGCACCTTTTTTATTTCTATGTAAAGAACATAGCCTTGGGCACTACATGAATAACAAGAACTAAACAAATACATTGTTTAGTAGGCGGTGTCGCGCTGGTCCACCATTCACTGCCGACCTGAGGTAGGGTAGGATCTGAACAAATATCTAAAGCTGAAGCAACAGGTCAGCAGTATAGGGAGAATTCATTCCGCCATTTTTATTTATTTTAAATGTTCTGAGGCGCCTGACTGCAATGCTCCATGTTTTTAATTATGCTGCTGTTTAATAATTCTGCTCTTCAGTGGTTTATTTTCTTCCCTGGCTGCATCCATTTTGTGGTGTGACTGTTTACACAATTCCTGTGGCAGACACAATGTTATTCTTTTTCTCCGGTAGAGTGCAGAGGAAAAAAAAGAACATTGTAGCCTCTGCCATAGGGATTTGGCAACGGCTGTCAAACCACAAAATGGATGCAGCCAGGGAAGACAATCAACCACTGAAAAGTAGTAAAATAAAACAGCTTTAAAAATAAAACAATGGAAATTGCAATCAGGCGCCTCAGAACACTTAAAAGTAATAACAGAAGTGGTGGACTGAACTCTCTCTTTAAAATGCTGCAGATTAAATGCACGCACCTGGAGGCAGGAAAAGGGCCCCCCGCACTCTGCCCTCCCTGATCTGTATCCGACGTACTCCAGGGGCCACAAACCACCTCTCGATCGTCTCACTGGCTAGAGGTTGTACATCAGGACGCTCGCTCAACTGCAGTGTGTCATAGACCTCAAAAGTGATCCGAAAGGGAGTGCCAATGACATCTCGCTTTATTAATCTTTGGAAGGGTTTCTCAGAACTCAGGGACCAGAGGAGGCCCATGGGCAGTGACCCCTTGAAATTTCCTCCGGTGGCCTCTGCCCGCTCCAGATCCACATTCCCTCCTTCATCCGTGCGGTAGAAGGCTCGCGAGTGGAACAGGAGACCCTTCTCATCCACCAGCCAGGCTCTCAGAGTGACTAGCTGATTGGGTTCCAGACCGGAGACGCAGATCCGGACAGGCTCATCAGCGAGGGAGACTTTGGGGGCCACTGCCAGATGGGCCATGGGCAGAGCAGATCCTGCACTTCGCACTCTGTGAAAGTAGTTACCTAGTGAAAAAAGTACAGCAGGTGAGATAATCAGGAGGGGTAGAGATTCAGGAGGGTGCAAAGGGCACTAAGCAGACATTGGCAATGAAACATATTAATACATCAGCACAAAGCAGGCTGGAATGAGTGACAGACTTGCATAAAAGCTGGCACAGCCCACCCACCTGCAAGGTAGCTCAGTGGGTCGCACCTTACAGAGATTTGCATGCAGCCTACACATAATAGATGGAATAAAGAAAGGCTGAATTGGCCTCAAGAATTTCAATTCTACCCTTTTTATAGTTTGGGCAAATTTATTGCAGGAATTGCAATTTTTTAGCATTTTGGTTGTTTCAATTTTACTTTTTTTAAATGTCATTGTTTAGAAATGTCATCTAACTGACCCTAGCCCTTCCTCCTATACTGTCCCTTAAACTAACCCTAACCCTTTACGGTACCATACCCCCTTCATCACAGTGAACACCAGAAATATATAGGTGTTTTGTAAAGAGCATTTGAAACTGCCTATACTTTCTTTTTTCTATTGTCCATGAAATTGGTTTCTTTTCGTGTAGTTTTACTGTCAAAACGTGAAGTTTTAGGTGCTATTCCACAGCCCGCCACTAGAGGGTAACAAAGGTATAGAAAAACTCAATGCAGCCATTTTTGTGTCCCAACTAATGCACTACTTTAAAAGTGCTATCACTATAAAAGTGAAGTTTTTTTTAATGAATATCAAATTATAGCTCTGTGAATGATTTGAAGGTGATTACAAAGAGCTAAAGTGGCGATGGCGGAGATTGAGCCCCCTTTAGCCCCAAATCAATCCCTTTCCCTTATCCTAATGGTAACCCCATATATAACCCTTAGCCTTTACCTTACCCTACCCCCAATGCTAGCTCATAACCTAATCCAATGCTTTTCCCTAAACGCCTTGGAGATGTGTCCTTTTCATCGTGTGACACACTGAAAAGGTCACAAAATGAATTGACTCGAATGAGGATGAATTGATTTTTCAGTATGTAACATGGTGGAAAGTACCCAACACACTGACCAGAAACCATTCCAGGTAGACAAACATAGGGTTTTTATTTAAATTTTGCATTATTTAATTTCCGATGCGCTACAAACTCGAAAGGGCACCAGAGCGCACGGAAAAAACACGGGAATGATAAACAATACCAAATACATATAAACCCTGGCATAAATCGCAGGGAGCCAGGCAAGAGTAATGCGGAAGCGAAGTGGAGGGCGATTGAAAGTAAAGGAAGCCAGATGGAAGTTCTAGGTGAATAGGAAAGCTTTCACCCTTTTTTTTAAAACCGAGATAAAGATAGGAGCACAAACAGCAGAGGGTGAGTGCTTCCCATCACGTGCTCAATCGCCTCTGCCCGGTACTCCCCCTACTGACCTCGACCCAGCGAGCCACCCTCTGTCAGGCCCTTGTCCTATCGAAAATTAGCTACTGCATTTCGTTGTACACGGGCCTGGCTGCAGGCCTGGTTAGGAAACTGCAGCTCGTGCAGAACCGCGCCATGAGAGCTGTGCTGGGCCTGCGGAGACATGATCATGTCTCTGAGGCTCGGACCCGACTTGGCTGGCTTTCAGTGAGAAGTTTGGTCAAGCTGAGGGGTCTCTGTCTGATGTGGAGAGCCCTGTATCGACAGGGCCCAAATTACTTGCAACGCTATTTCTCCTGGCGCACTTCCCGGTATCCCACACGACCTTCACTGCGCGGTCAAGTTGAGGTCCCTCGTTTCAACAAGGTTCGAGCCAAGGGCACCTCTCTCTCCGTGCTGGGCCCAACTTGGTGGAACCAACTGCTGATACACATCTGACTGGCCCCTTCCTTTCCAATGTTCAAACTTCTGGTGAAAAAATATCTGCATGCAAATGCGGATT
>JASBQL010265802.1:0-12741 GCA_030264975.1 Desmognathus pascagoula | reverse complement strand
GAAGGCTGATGCAGAATTGCTTGTTGCACATGCTGCAAGTCTCTAGATTAGTTGCATGTAGGATTCAGAGCGATTCAAAATATATGGCTGTCATTTTCATATCCCATTAATGCCGTGGGACTGCCTTTGTGTAACTGTCCCAAGACACTACTGAAGCATGTGTACAGATTAATGCATTTAGGTCATTTTAGTGTCTAATTTGAAATGTTTTTTTAGTTTGGCTTTATATAAAATCCTTTGGTATTTGCAGGGTATTCACGTTGGGCTGTAGCTGAATGCTCTCCTTTTATCCTGCCATTTTACTTTTCAGGTAAGTGAAGTTGTACCTTTGTGTATATATATATTCACGTTACTTGTATCTGCTTTGACATTTGAACCATAACAGCCTAGACAGGGAGGAAGTAAGGGACTAATAAGCCTTCCATTTTCTTTTTACAGACAAACGGCCAGTGTCGAGCTTCGTGCTACCCCAGCGAAACCGATAAGCATGCCATTTCCTTTTTCATGTAAGTGAAATTGTTGGTTTTTAATACATACGAGTTGGGTGGTAAATGAAAACCATCTGTAAAACTGTCTGTAAAACTCTTTTACAGATGGTTTTCGGTCTGTAAATCATTTTTATAGACAGTTTTACAAAGGGTTTTCATTTACCACCCAATTCGTATTCAGGGCCTAAGTCTTAATGTAATGACCGGGTCAGTGCTTCCCATTATGTTCTGTTTAATTGGTCATTGTTTCTGAATTTTAGACCTAGAAATATTAATTTGTGTCTTGTTCGCCTGAGTCCAAACTAACATTAATTTCTGCTTGATGATTCTCAGTGGGAACATGTAACCTGCATTTCCTTTTAAGTCGAAAGTTATTATTTTCAGTTTTTAATCTTGGGAGGTACTCCAGTTGTAACAGAGTCGGTAGCAGGCAGATTACTTTGGGGTTTGCAAACCTTAGAAATCGGTAATTACCCATTTGTAGGGTTTGCGAGCCTGAGAATTTTCTGATGCTTTCAGCATAGACATTATTGGAAATCCAATTTGCATGAAAAATGTTTGTTGAAAGCTTCTACAAATATGTTAAATGTACATTCACAGGATCAGCATTTCATGCTGCCTCCTGTGAATGCACATTGAGGATGGAAATTGGCGTTCTCAGTGTGACTATAGAGTCCCCTGTGAAGGCTGATGCAGAAATGCTGGTCGCACATGCTGCAAGTCTTGAGATTAGCTGCATGTACGATTCAGAGCAATTCATTTCTCTAGGATTCGCTCTGCAGAATGCAGCTATTCCTATAGAATCTGGTTTAGAGTCTGGCTGCCCTTCCCTCCATTCCCTAGAATGGAGGGAAGGACAGCCAGACTCTAGAGATAGGCTGTGAGCAAGAGTGTTCACTGCCCTTAAAAGCTTAAGAGAGAACAAAAAAAATATTTCTGTCCTTTTCATATCCCATTAATGCCCTGGGACTGCCCTTGTGTAACTGTCCCAAGGCACTACTGAAGCATGTTTACGTCATAATTATAAAGACAGATAAATGCATTCAAGTCAGTTTTGTGAGTAATTTTAAATGTTTTATTAGTTTGGCTTTATCTAAAATTCTTTGGTATTTGCAGGGTATTCACATTGGGCAGTAACTGAATGCTCTCCTTTCATCCTGCCATTTTACTTTTCAGGTAAGTGAAGTCATATGTTTGTGTATATGTATTCACTTTACTTGCATCTAATTTGCCATTTGGATCATAACATTTTAGACAAGGAGGAAGTAAGGGACTAATAAGCCTTCCATTTTCTTTTTACAGGCAAAAGGCCTGTGTAGAGCTGCGTGCTGCCCCAGTGAAACCGATAAGCATGCCATTTTCTTTTTCATGTAAGTGAAATTGTTGGTTTTTAATACATGTTCTCTTAATGCTATGATCGGGTCAGCACTTCCCATTATCTTCTGGTTATTTGTGTATTGTTTCTGAATTTTAGACCTGGAAGTATTAATTTGTGCCTTGTTTTCCTGCGTTCGTACTAAAATTTATTTCTGCTTGATGCTTCTCATTGGGAACTAGCAAGTTGCATTTTGCTTTAACTGAAAATTATTATTTTCAGTTGTTCATCTTGGGAGGTATTCCAAGTATAACAGTGTCACTAAGAGATGCATTCCTTAGTGCTTTGTAAACCTACACATCCGTAATCATCCCAATCGTAATGTTTGCAAGCCTTACAATATTTTCATGCCATTTTCTTTTTTGAGTATTTTTTTGAAATTGTATATTCTTACACGTATTTTCTGACTGGCATGTCGGTGTGAGTCCTTAAATTTTCTCCACTTTAAAGGGAGCATCTCTCAATTTCCGGCCTAGATTTATACATTTTTCTCTTCTTCTCTTGGGTCCCTCAAACATTAATTTCTGATGATTTTCAGTGGTATCTTGGGACCTAACTTAACTTTTCAGTACACAAATTGTTAATTTTAGGTTTTATATCCTTGGAGGTACGCTAGTTGTAACAGAGTCACATACGGGCAGATTTTGTAAGTTTCGCAGGGACAGCGAATGTGACCTCCGCACATTTCACTGCCCCTCCGTACCTCCTCAACATTTGGCAAGCCTTCATTTCTGTTCGGTGGCAGCGCCAGGACAAACCTGGCGCAGCCACCGAACAGAAATGGAACTTTAAAATTCACAGGGGCGACATCCCCAGCGAATTTTAAAGTGGGCATGCATAGAGAATGCCCTGAACATTCGCTGAGTGTGCAACGCACACTCAGCGAATGCTTTTAGAAAATCTGGCGGATGTCTAGGCACCGAATTGTTAGATTCGGTGCCTAAACATTCGCTGGAGATTTCTACAAGATTCGTTGTTAGATTCGCTGCGCCTGTGCGCAGCGAATCTTACAAATTCTGCCCGATAGTCTAGCTTTTGTTTCTTCTAGTCCCCATTATACTTCAAGCTGTGGGCCTAGAGATCAGTTCCCAAACCGTTCTTTGTCAGCCCGGCCATTTATTTATTTATTTATTTATTTATTTATTTATTTATAGGTTTTTGTAAAGCGATGCTGGCCGTAGCTTATGACCGATGAAATACAAAGAAAAGAAGGAAAAGATTTTAAAAATAATGCTTCCCAATTGATGCTCAGCAGATATATTTTGGTCCGAGAATACCTTACTGCCCATAGAGTGGTCCTGCCTCCTTTATTTTCTGATAATGTGTGAGATTCTTTAATTCAGTGTAGCCTTTTTCCTGGGTCATATGCAGAAAGGCTGAATTCAGCCATAGAACTGGCTGTGCCTTTTAAATAAAAGATGTAGACCATCACTGCCCTCTGTGGACTCAATGGTTTATGCTCATGGCCCCATCAGTGTTGTTCGCATGATACCATCAACTCCCTGACCTTCTAATGATCAGCTGAAATGTTGATTCTGGCTTTGCCTGGAGCCTGGCCAGTATTGGCAGGAAAAGTACAAACAAATGGCAGCATTTTAATTTGAAAATGGGCATTGGCTACTATGCTAAGCTTAAATGTCCTAGAGTATGGGGATTGCACATGATTGGCTTATTGTAATTTCCCTGATGTGTTACTAAAGACGAGTCGGTTCCATTAATATATACAGATTAATGCATTGCTGTCATATTGGTATCTAATTTGAACTTTTGTAGTTTGGCTAGATTTAGTTAAAAATGATCTACTTTTCTATGTTGCTCTTTGCAGGCTAAACATATTGGACAGAAGACAGTTCCGGCCTCTGTACTTCGTTTGAAAAGATAATGGAGTAAGTAGGCCAATGGTTGGCTTTTAGGCCTACCATTTTGTCTTTGAGGTAAGTGATTTTTTACATTTGAATCCATAGTTACTTTAATTTTATCTACTTTCCCCATTTGTAACTCCATGGATTAGGCAGGAGGGAGGTAGGAACCGATAAACCTATCATTCACTTACGTCCCGTCCCCTTTTTCCCTTGCATGGGATGTCCGGCACGCCCCCGCGCCGGCCCGAAACACACTTCCCAAAGCCACAATAGACAATTGGCGCCTGCGCGGAGCCGAGGCATCTAGAAGGTGCTCGCGCGGGCCCGACTCCACTCCCTCACGCGCCTCCCGTTCCTCTCACATCAATCCTCTTTTCTGCGCCTGTCGGTCTGGACGTATTTTGCCTCGTGGCACTTTTTTGCTGCATCACAGCCACATTTCCTTTCCAAATCTTTTCGAATTTTCTCATCTTGGTCTTCGACCCTTCGGATGCAATCTGGGTTTAAGTCCTGCACCTCGTGTCGACATCCCTTCAGTGGCTCTGACCCCCACGTACTCTGTCTGGAGTGCTTGGGGCCTCAGCACTGACTCCAGGATTGCTGGCACTGCGACAAGCTCTCTACCCGCGCACTTGAGGCTTGATTGCAACGGTGGAAGCAGCTCTTCGCTTCCTCGCCTCCTCCGGAGCTCCAGGAGATCCTGAAGCGGCGTCACATTCAAGGTAAGAAGGTTTCACTTCCTGGAGGGCCCTCGGGGCCTTCTACCGACTGCGCCCAGGCTATTGAGGGCCTGGTGCGGCCTACACCTAGGAAAGCCTCGTGTCTACCAGTGCTCGCACCGAGGGGCCGCAGCCCTTTACCGAGGTTCACCTGGAGCCGGTTGCCTCACCCGACGTAGATTCGGAGGGTGCTCTGGTATCTCCTACCGTCGATTCCGGTGAGGGCCCCCATCCCCGAAGCACCGGTCCCCCGTCAATAACTCAGGAGGTGGTCTCGAGGGGCTTTTTCCACCAGTCCACCAGATCCTGTACAGAATGGACAAGGAAGCGGGTGGTACCGAGAGGACCGAGGGAGGCGAAGCACCACCCCTCTGAGGTTTACTCCCTCGGGTCCACCGGGTAGAGGACCAGCACAATCCATTTTGGCGTCCTCCATGACCCGGTTCCAGATGGAGGCAATGGCGATCCCAGAGCTTATGCTCTCCACCTTGGGCTCACGCGACGCACATAAGAACACGTTTCCCTCCCTTTGCGCCACCCATCCACCCCGCTCCATGCATGTGTGGTCGGGAGAGTGGCACCATGCATCATCGTTCACGCACGATGCACCCCCCTTCCTAGGGAGCAGTCTAGGCCTCATACTTTTCATGAGGCCTATGATGACTTTTCACTTTGTCACACTGAGTCTTGGGCCCAGTTCGAGCCTACTCTGACACCGGAACAGGACTTGTTGAGCACTTTTACAAAGCTCCTTACGTCCAATACGATGATGGTGGACGTCATGAAGGAGACCCTGCAAGGGCTCCTGCCAGTGAACCCTCCCCTCTAGTCCCTGGCCCCGTTGGTCCAGCTGTTGGTGGGAGGGCCCCCTCTGGGCAAACCTTTACTGGGTTCGGTCCTCCTGGGAGGGGCCCTTTGCTGCCCCTGCCACCTAAATCCGTGGAGGCTACAATGGTCTGGCCGCCACTTCCTTCCGGGCCCCCTCCCCATCCTCAAACCCCCAACCACTACCACAGGGGGGAGGTGTAGACACTGCTGAGGAGGAGGAGCAGGTAGCTCCCCACTCTGAGGGCTGCTCATTCCCTTTTCTGTGATACCCTGAATTGGCTGGGAGTGGAGTTTCCTCAGGACTCGCCCCCTGTGTCTTCTGGAGTGCTTTCTGCAGTACATCATCCAGTACACGCCAATCTCTAAGCCAACCCCGCACGCGGCTGGCTCACTGGCACCCGGAGGGAGCAAGGCTCAGCGCCGCTCCTCAGAGGGACCTGGGTTCCGAGGATTCATTAAACAATAGAAGGGCCGTGATGACGAAGGCTCGACGTTCAGAAAACATGGAAAATATGGCTCTTCCAACACCCCTCGTTCCTCTGGCCCCGCCAAGAAGGACTGAGGGGTTGACGGGGGGTCCTGTCAGTGTTGGTTGGGGGTACCGTCTTCCCCTACCTCCGTCACCTCCTTCTGCATTGCCACATCACTGGGCAGGTTCTCAGGAGCTTCGTGGGGAAATCCAGAAGCTTTTGGAGTTACAGGCCGTCGAGCCTGTTCCAGTGACCGAGGAGGGTCAGGGATTTTACTCCCACTTCTTCGCAATGCAGAAAAAAGACGGAGCTGGCCTCTGCACGATTCTGGACCTCAGCAAATTCAACCTTTGTCTGCCTCCAGAGTCTTTCAAAATGGTCACACCGGCGCATATCCTATCTGCTCTGCAAGTGGAGGACTGGCTCTGCGCTGTGGATCTGAAAGACGCATATTTCCTCATTCAGATCTGGCCGCCACATCGACGGTTTCTTCGTTTTGTGGCAGGGGAGGCTCACTACCAATTTTGTGTCTTCCCTTTTAGACGCAGCACAGCTCCCCGCACCTTTTCCAAGGTGGTGGTGGTGGTGGGAAACCTCGACAGAAGGGAGAGTATCCACAGTACCAGTACCTGGACGACTGGCTCCTGCGGGCTTCGTCCCCAGACAAGGTCCAGCAAGATTTGACCAGGCTACGGAGGCTTTTGCTAGACCTGAGCATCTCGGACAACAAGAAGTAGTCCATGCTGTGTCCAGTCCAGTCACTGCACTTCTTGAGTGCAATCTGGGATACACCGCAAGGGAAAGTTTTCCCTCCACCAGAAAGTGCTTAAAATCAGGGAGATTTGCCAGTGTTTTCTGAGGCGCTCGGAGTTGCCGGCTCTGTGGTTCCAGAGGCTGCTGGGATACATGGCATCCTGCATCCTTCTGGTTCCTTTTGCTTGGCTCCACATGCACAGGCTACAGTTGCAGCTGGCATCACAGTGGGACCAGGATACCATGCCCTTGTCACTGTCGCTCCTGGTACTTGTACTGGAGGCACTTCACCAGGATCTCCACTGGTGGTCGCAGGAGGGGAACCTCCTGCAGGGAGCTCCGTTTCATGGCCCAGACCCGGACTGTGCCATGACGATGGATTCCTCAGACTTCGGCTGCGGGGTGGCCATGGATCCACTGCAGATCCCCAGCCTGTGGTCCTCCCAGTACAAGAGGAATCACATCAATATCCTGGAACTGAAGACAGTTCTGCTGGCCTTGAGAGCAGTCTTCCCCTCAGTAGAGGGCAAGACGGTCCTGGTGTATACCGACAATACCACGGCCATGCACTACCTGAACAATCAGGGAGGCACCCGCTTCACATCTCTTTGCATGTTGGCAATTTCTATCTGGGAGTGGGCGAGGAAGAACTGTATTCATCTGCTTGCTGTCCACAAACCAGGAGTGGAAAATATGAAGGCAGACAGGCTGAGCCACAGGACCTCTGCGGCACACGACTAGGAGATCCACCAGGAAGTGCTGGATGGGATTTTTCAGCAGCTGGGTCACTCTCGGATCGATCGATTTGCCACTCAGTCGAACAAGAAGTGCCCCAGCTATGCATCGTGGATGGGGAGAGGAAAGGACTCTCTGGGAGATGCCTTCCTCATCCCGTGGGATCACCTGTTCGGGTATGCATTCCCTCCCCTTCCCATGCTTCAGAAAGTTGTCCTCAAATACCGCAAGTCGCGAGGGTCCTCCCTGATTCTGATTGCCCCCTACTGGCCAAACAGAATATGGTTCTCGGACCTCCTGACTCTTTCGACTCCCCGCCCCTGCACCTGCCAGAGCGGCACGACCTCTTGAGTCAGCAGAATGGGTTGGTTCTCCACCTCTACCCACAGTTGCTCAACTTAGCAGCTAAAAGCCTGAGGACCTTTCTCTAGCCCAATTCGGCCTTTCCGATGACAACAGGCGTTTCATCAAGGCTGCACGCAGGGATTCCACTCGCTCACAATACAGAAGCAAGTGGCTGCATCTTTGCCATTAGGCTTTGGCACGTGAGGTCAATCCTTTGACTTGTTCTATGGACGCCGTGCTGTCCTTCATCTCCCCCTTGGCTGAAGCAGGGATAAGGACTGCTTCCTGCCGTACCTATCTGGCAGCCATTGGAGCCTATAGGTGCACTGAAGCTTCCTCCTTTTAGCTCCAAAATGCGGGTATAAGGCGGCATTTCAATGGTCTTAACAACCTGCTCCCTTCGGTCAGGGCTCCCCCCCCCTGTTTGGGATCTGAATGTCGTATTCTCCAGTCTTGCTCACAAACCTTTTGAGCCCCTGCCTACCTGTGACCTTTCCCTGTTGACTTGGAAGGTGGTTTTTCTGGTTGTCATCACTTCTGCTCAGCGAATCAGTGAACTGCAAGCACTCTGTGCTGAGGAGCCATATCTGGTGTACAGAGAACCACCAGGACAAGGTGGTTCTCCATACTCACCCTTCCTTTGTCCCTAAGGTTAATACAGAGTTTTTTATTAACCAGGAGATTTTTCTTCCGACCTTTTTTCCAAAACCCACGTTGGAAGCGGAGAGGACGCTTCACTGTCTTGATGTGCACAGAGCTCTGAAATTTTACCTAAAGTGCAGTAAAGATATACGCACCACCAACCAGCTCTGTATCAGCTATGGTGCTGCAGCCCATAGCAAGCAAGTGGCGAAAGTCTCCATTGCTCGCTGGGTTGTGTCCTGCATTTCTGAGTGCTACAAGACCTGGGAACTACCCGTCCCTGGAGGGCTGCACGCGCACGCTGTACGTGCAAAGGCAGCCTCTGTGGCATTTCAGCGGCATGTCCTGCTGGATGTATTTGCAAGGCGGCGGCATGGGCTAAGCCCCAAGCCTTCTGAACTCATTACTCACTTGCAGCAAGTTCGAGTGCTGATGCACGGTTCGGCCAAACCGTTTTGCAGAACCTGTTTGGTTAGATCTGTGTTGCTCTGTGTGCCACCACCCTTCACATGTTAGCTTTGGTAGTGTCCCATGCAAGGGGAAAAAGGGGACGCGACGTAAGGGAAAGAACATATTACTCACCGTAGTGACTAATGTTCCCTTAGTCCATAGTCGCCTTCTTCCCTTGGGTTCCCCATACACCATCCCCTCTAATAAGTTCCCAAGTACCCCATCCAGCGGTGGTGGAAAATGGGGACTGAGATGAGAGGAACGGAGGGCGCGTGAGGGGGCGGAGCCGGGACTGCGCGAGAGCATTCTAGACGCCTCGGTCCCGCGCAGGCGTCAATTCTCTATTGTGGCTTTGGCAAGCTTGTTGCGGGCCGGCGTGGGGGCACGCCGGACATCCCATGCAAGGGGAAAAGGGGACTAAGGGAACATTAGTTACTACGGTGAGTAATATGTTCTTTCTATTTGTATGGTAAGGGAAATTGTACATTTGAACACATATTCACTTTACTTGTATGCACCTTGCAATTTGCAGGTTCAAGAGAGTGGACTGAGAATGCCTGTGTAGCGCTTGTGCTCGCCCAGCAAAGGAAAGGAAGTGACTGGCCAATACACCTACCATGATTGTTTCATGTAAGTGAAAGTTTTTTTTTAGTTTATGTTCTCGTATTCTCATGTCTGAGTAAACACTTACCATTATACTCCGTTTAATTGGGGATTGTTTCTGAAGTTCAGGCCTGTATTTGTAAATGTTTGCCTTCTGCTCCTGAGTCCCTACTAACATTAGTTTCTGCTTGATAATTTTCAGTGGAAACTTGCAACCTGCATTTCATTTTAACTCAAAAGTTAGTATTTTCAGTTTTTAATCTTGGGTGGGTACTACAGTTTCAACAGAGTCAGTAGCAGGCATATTCCTTTGGGGTTTGCATCGATAATTGCCCATTTGTAGGGTTTGCAAGCGTGACGATTTTCTGATGTATTCGGCACAGACATGATTGGAAGTCTAAAAAGGAATGAAAAATATTTGTAGAAAGCTTCTACAAATATGCCAAACATACATTCAGAGGATCAGCATTTCATGCTGCCTCCTGTGAATGCACATTGAGGATGCAAATTGGCGTTCAATGTGCGAGTATAGAGTCCCCTGTGAAGGCTGATGCAGAAATGCTTCTTGTATATGCTGCAAGTCTTGAGATTAGCTGCATGTACGATTCAGAGCAATTTATTTCTCTATGATTCGCTCTGCAGAATGCAGCTATTCCTATAGAATCTGGTTTAGAGTCTGGCTGCTCTTCACTCTGTTCCCTATTATACCTAACGCTGTGGGTCTAGATATTGGCTGTGAATAAGAGTGTTCACTGCCCTTAAAAACTTAGAGAATACAAAATATATGGCTGTCATTTTCATATCCCATTAATGCCGTGGGACTGCCTGTGTGTAACTGTGCCAAGGCACTACTGAAGCATGTGTACAGATAAATGCATTAAGGTCATTTTAGTGTTTAATTTTAAATGTTTTTTTAGGTTGGCTTTATATAAAATTCTTTGGTATTTGCAGGGTATTCACGTTGGGCTGTAGCTGAATGCTCTCCTTTTATCCTGCTATTTTACTTTTCAGGTAAGTGAAGTTGCACCTTTGTGTATATATATTCACGTTACTTGTATCTGTTTTGCCATTTGGACCGTAACAGCCTAGATAGGGAGGAAGTAAGGGACTAATAAGCCTTCCATTTTCTTTTTACAGGCAAAAGGCTTGTGTAGAGCTGTGTGCTGCCCCAGTGAAACCGATAAGCATGCCATTTTCTTTTTCATGTAAGTGAAATTGTTGGTTTTTAATACATGTTCTCTTAATGTTATGACCGGGTCAGCACTTCCCATTATCTTCTGGTTATTTGTGTATTGTTTCTGAATTTTAGACCTGGAAGTATTCATTTGTATCTTGTTTTCCTGCGTTCGTACTAAAATTAATTTCTGCTTGATGATTCTCATTGGGAACTAGCAACCTGTATTTCACTTTAACTGAAAATTATTATTTTCAGTTGTTCATCTTGGGAGGTATTCCAGGTTTAACAGAGACACTAAGAGATGCATTCCTTAGGGCTTTGTTAACCCACACATCCGTAATCATCCCAATCGTAATGTTTGCAAGCCTGACAATATTTTCATGCCATTTCCTTTTTTGTGTAAGTGAAATTGTTTGTTCTTTCACATATTTTCTGACTGGCAGGTCGTTGTGAGTCCTTAAATTTTCTCCACTTTACAGGGAGCATAACTGAATTTCAGGCCTAGATTTATCCATTTTTGTCTTCTTCTCTTGGGTCTCTCGAACATTAATTTCTGACGATTTTCAGTGGTATCTTGGGACCTAACTTTCCTTTTCAGTCCACAAATTGTTAATTTTAGGGTTTATATCATTGGAGGTAATCTAGTTGAAACAGTCACATAGTCTAGCTTTTGTGTCTTCTATTCCCCAATATACTTTAAGCTGTGGGCCTAGAGATCAGTTCCCAACCCGTTCTTTGTCAGCCCGGCCTACCCCCTTGATGCTCAGCAGATGTATTTCAGTCTGAAAATACCTTACTACACATAGAGTGGTCCTGCCTACTTTCTTTTCCGATAATGTGTGAGATTCTTTAATTAAGTCTAGCCTTTTCCCTGGGTCATATGCAGAAAGGCTGAATTCAGCCATAGAACTGGCTGTGCCTTTTAAATAAAAGATGTAGACCATCCCTGCCCTGTATGGACTCAATGGTTTATGCTCATGGCCCCATCAGTGTTGTTCGCATGATACCATCAACTCCCTGACCTTCTAATGATCAGCTGAAATGTTGATTCTGGCTTTGCCTGGAGCCTGGCCAGTATCGGCAGGAAAAGTACAAACAAATGGCAGCATTTTAATTTGAAAATGGGCATGGAACACTATTGTAGCGCAAAGTATGCTGAGCTTAAATGGGAGAAGACCTGGAGTATGGGGATTCCACATGATTGGCTTATTGTAATTCCCAAGATGTGCTACTAAAAGACGAGTCATGTCCATTAATATATACAGGTTAATGCATTGCTGTCATATTGATATCTAATTTGAACTTTTGCAGTTTGGCTAGATTTAGTTAAAATTAATCTACTCTTCTATGTTGCTCTTTGCAGGCTAAACATATTGGGCAGAAGACAGTTCCGGGCTCTGTACTTCTCTTGAAAAGATAATGGAGTAAGTAAGCCAGTAGTCGGCTTTTAGGCCTACCATATTGTCTTTGAGGTAAGTGAGTTTTTACATTTGAATCCATAGTTACTTTAATTTTATCTACTTTCCCCCATTTGCAACTCCATAGATTAGGCAGGAGGGAGGTAGGAACCGATACACCTACCGGTAAGGGAAATTGTACATTTAAACACATATTCACTTTACTTGTATGCACCTTCCAATTTGCAGGTTCAAGAGATTCGACTGAGAATGCCTGTGAAGCACTTGGGCTCCCCCAGCAAAGGAAGGAAGTGACTGCCACTACACCTACCATGATTGTTTCATGTAAGTGAAAGTGTTTCTATGAGTTCATATTCTCGTAATCTCATGTCAGAGGAAACACTTACCATTATACTCTGTTTAATTGGGGATTGTTTCTGAGCTCCTGAGTCCCTACTAACATTAGTTTCTGCTTGATAATTCTCAGTGGAAACTTGCAACCTTCATTTCATTTTAACTCAAAAGTTAGTATTTTCAGTTTTTAATCTTGGGTGGGTACTCAAGTTTTAAGAGAGTCAGTAGCAGGCATATTCCTTTGGGGTTTGCAAACCATACAAATCGATAATTGCCCATTTGTAGGGTTTGCAAGCCGGACGATTTTCAGATGTGTTCGGCACAGACATGATTGGAAGTCTAAAAAGGAATGAAAAATATTTGTAGAAAGCTTCTACAAATATGCCAAACGTACATTCAGAGGATCAGCATTTCATGCTGCCTCCTGTGAATGCACATTGAGGATGCTCAGTTGAGTTTGCAGTGCGAGTATAGAGTCCCCTGTGAAGGCTGATGCAGAATTGCTTGTTGCACATGCTGCAAGTCTCTAGATTAGTTGCATGT